>JBBPTA010000035.1:10832-33083 GCA_038093915.1 Boletellus aff. emodensis
ATCAGGCCCTGCAAGAGCACCTCGTAGATGGAGGACTGCTTCGTGGCTTTTGCGACCGGGTCCTTGATCAGTTCCGTGTGTCGAAGAATGAGCTTGTTCAACTCCTGTTGAAGCCGAAAAAGACTACATAACAGTCAATCTTGGGATACGTGCACATGTGGCACCGAGAGCTCACTTGCTAAATATCATGGTCTCTTCGCTCTGCTCTGTCAGCAGGACCAATGACTGGAACAAATCAATGTAGCGTTTGCAGATCTACGGGCGGTCTCATGAGCCGCCAACATGCGAGCACTTTGACACTTGCATTGATTACCAACTCGTCAGTTACCAAAGGCGCCTTGTTGAAGTATCCGCTCGGACGATCCGAAAACTTTCTAAGCGACTCGCAGTGCTCTGAGATGACTTTTTGGAAAACAGGCCAAAGCTGAAGGCGCATGGTGAAGAAGAAGTTCTCCAAAGGTGAGCACTGACGTTTCTGGACCTCTGCAGTGACAGCTTCCGTCAGTCGGACCATGGTTAGGAGCGCAGTCGCTGGCGGTTGAGGTTCCATGACGGAACTCAGGAATGCCTACACAAGCGGATCACAGCTGTCAAATTTGCTTCTTCCTGGCTCTGACAAGGACCTGCCTTTGTGTACTCCAGAACAGGGTCGAAAATCTTCTTCCAGATGTTACCAAGCTCCGTTCGTTCAGCTTTGTCCATGATGGCAAGACGGCCGAGTCCATCGGATTCAGCAACTCTTGGATGTGGGACAGGCGTCATCGCTTCCGAATCAGCTGCTGAACCGTCATCGTCGTTGACCTCTTCACGATCGCGAGATTCCACTGATGTAGCAGAGAGCTGGCGTATCTCCATCTCTTTAGTGGACGACAGGGAACCCAGTACCTCAACGAAGAAGAACGATGCGATAAATGAATATTCCGCAGTTGCGTTGTCCATCAAAACCAAAAAAAGAGACCTCAAGAGAGCTTCAAGCGGCTCATTCTTGCGCCGGAACTTAGCTCGTTCATGGGCGGGTAAAGATGACGCACTCACATGAGCTTTGTCGTCGGCCTGATATGCAAGTATGACACCTGGTCCGTCCACCTTTGCATAGATCAACCGATCAAAGTCTATGTAGGTACCATCGCCCTCCGTTGCCATCGTTGCAATACTTTCGAATTTTTCAGTAACCCGGGCCTAAAGAATATGCATCGCGAATGAGCGCCTAGTTAAGACAAAAAAAAAACATTACCCTCAACCAACCCAGGCTGCGAATATATCGCCGAAACGCGGTCTCGTAGTATGTGCGGGTTGCGGCGACGTACGATTCTTGTATCTCCCTTGCCACTGGTTCGGCTTGACGTTGCAAAAAGCCAAACAAGGCACAGTATTTGAGGAACCCGGAAGACTGCAGCACCTGCATGTTGGTCGTCACACTGTTCCTTATCGCGTTCAACAGTGCGAGGAAAAAAGCGCGGAGTTTCGTTGCTGTCTGGTAGGTTTATGTGGGTATGTGCTTGGATGATTGCACAGAAAAGATCGTACGACTATTCGGAGGGCCTCTACAACATCTGTCAGTTCTCTGGCAGCCTTGACGCGCGACCGTGCGCGTACGGTGTCGAGCCGCTTTTCAAAGTCAACGACTGCCGGTATCCATGCTTCCCCGACTTCGGTGTCGAGCAACGTGATGGCCAGTGCAGGCGGGACGGTCAGGTCAGAGATGAGACTCGACAAGGGTTTCTCGATTCGCTGTGTGCAAGATTCACGAACGAAGCAACGAAGGAAAGGTGGGAGATCGAACCCGACGGCCCTTGAGTCTGTTGTCGATGTCGGTACTACGCTCTTGAAGCTCAGAGATTTGACTAGACACGGCGGACAAGTCCCTCTGGAAGGTGGATAGAAACGACTCCAAGGAATCCAGGAGGCGAACGCTGGTCTGCAACGCGCGTCAGGAAGCACGACAACATTTGGTAGGTTTACCCCCCTCGACCTGATCATGGAACTCGATGAATTCCTTGGCGCGAGACTGGACTTGGAGAGGACGCGATGAGCTGTGGAGATGTGGTGCACCGAGGAGGAGCTCACTGGATGGCCCGCGCTCCTCCACGCGGTCGTCTTGTCCCGTCATGGAGCGCGTACTTTGGCGTCGCTGAAAGACAGCCCTCCATAGCGGTGGCGGTGCAACCACTCCTTGTCAGCCGCGACCGTGTCGAGCCAGCCTGAGAGCCATGTCTGTGCACCAGACCAGTCTTCATGGCTCTGAGCTTCAGAACCGCGCGTAGGCTCTGGATGGGTAAGCCAATTCTTGTCCAATGATCCTTGGGACTGGCGAATGTAACTTGCCAGGCGTGATCGCATTGCTATCCCTCGCATGCGTCTTCCTTGCCGTCGTTCTCTGGATCCACGGCTACAGCAAGTCCAACAACTTTGGTGCCCTGGTAGCTATTCCGTGCTTCACATTCGCCGGTGCCGTCTGGACGTGAGTAGCTCGTCCGACATGTCCCTTGGCCTCCACGCTCCTGGAAAAAGGATTCTCAGGAAGATGTTCGTTTCCCCACAAATCGTCTGTGTCGAGGCAACGTGGGTTTTTGCCCTCCTCCCCTTTCAGATATGCAAGTCCGCCGCAGTCCGTCGCCCTGCGTCGCTGATCTTCCTCCATCCGATCGATAGTACTCGGTCTCTTCGCATTCGAGTCCGATGGTGCCCTGCGCACCCGCTTCGCCACCATTTACAAGGTTCTAGTGGCGTTGGTCTGGACCAATGTTGCGCTAGGTACTTTTCACGTTCACCGGTCCATTCGTTCCAAGTTAAAAACAAACTCGTCCAAGTCTTCTTGTACGCAGCAGGGATCATTTCGCTGGCACTACTCACTCAGGTCTCGTGCGATCGGGAGGTTTGGGCCCGTGACATCGACTCTAGCCCGTGCCCTTTCCCCTTTCCGGTCTTGTTCGTCTACGCCTTTCCGTCCATCGCCAGGTACATTCGCGGGACGGCAGTCGATTCTCGAGAAGGTGCACCCATCGCTACCACCGACTATTGTCTCCCGGGCTGCCCTTGCCACACTAAACCCAGCGAAGTACCCAGTTCGGAATCTCAGAATGTAAACCACACTCGAGCTCCCCGACCGTCTATTCCGATACGTGTACCAACCGCGGTGGAGAGGCAGAGTGCGATCCGTGTTACACTAGGACATCTGATTCGATGATGCGGTTACTCTTCAAGTAATAATTTGTTCGACTGATATGGGGGATGAGAGAACATGACACCAAGTAATATGTAAAGTGGTCCAAAGGAGGATTCTAGATGCAAACGCAAACGCAAACTATCCATTATCCGGCGAGTTCTGTCTCAAGTTGCCTGAGTAGTGTAGGATCAGTTTTGTCAAGGTAGTCGAGTTTGAACCGTGCGCCTCCGCAGGCACTCTCCGCCTCCTGAAGTGCACTTGCAATAGATGTCGTGAGTTGGAGAGTCTGCACTGGATCATGCTCGTGCAACTGGGAACTCTGAGTGAGATCATGTGCAGCACACAAAGTAATCCTACATACCGATTTGCGGCGATCATACTCGAGAGTCCTTTCAGACTCTGCGTAGTATGATGCTGGGACGCTGCCTACATCCCAGAGGAGATGGAGGCCGCTGATGGAACCTCTGGTTAGGTGGAACGAACGGCCATTGTTAGAAACTGACCCGTCTTCACCGTCTTCGCCGTGTTTGCGACTTTCTCTCAACTCGTAGAGGACGTCTGTCCAGAGATTGAAGATTTCATTTGGTACGCGTTCTAGTACCTCGGACCGACCAGTTGAGACCAGGGACGCAATTCCGAGAGCTACGAGTTTACGGTGCCGCGGTTCCGACATGTGGTCAAACTAACCGGTAGAAAATAAGTTTCGAAGCACAACCAGAGAACCGGAACCAGACACCTGTCTCCAAAACTGATCCAAGATAGTTTCCCAAACTTTCTCCTCGCGGGAATTTTCCACTTGGGCTGCGGCAGACACAAGGCGAATAAACATCTCGCGGTCAGTCAGTGCGATCCGGGAGAGGACAAAGACACATTCTGTTAGCATGAAAGAGGAACTCTGCCGCAGGGCTTGAATACCACCACCACCAGGTAGGGAAAATGAATCCCTACATCATCATCGCCCAGAATTTTTACAACGTGGCTGAAAAAACCAGATCTGTGCACTGGTTCCCCCCATAGTGACGAGGGTGCTAGTTGCATCATAAAGTTCATGCAGTTTAAAATGCCTCTTTGGTTGGTCTGGAGGGCTTGGCCAAGCATGACGCTCATGACAGCATTCATGAGGTCCAGCGAAAAGTTCTGAGGAAGTTGTCGGTGACGAGAGACGAGATGCTCACAAACATACCTGCAGAACGAGGAACGCATCCGCGAAGAGGTACGATTCGATAATGAACGTAATCTTGCCTAAAAGATCCAAGTTACTTGCGAGCAATGCAATCGCAAGCGGGAGCAGTTGGAGAAGGCTCAAACTAGGAGCAGCCTGGAGGGTTGTAGAGTTTCGAAGCGCAGCAAGCCAGAGATTGATGCCGTCCTCATCTAGGTTGATGGCGACCTTCGCGGAGATTCTGAGACACCGAAGTAAAATCAGCAGTGGGACTCACCCCAGGCGATAAGCTTTCCTGGACCAAGGGGACTACAAGTGGTACAAGAGAGGCAGAGTATTCTTTCGATGACTATGATGCACTCATTGCAAAGCTCCCAGGTCACGCAGCGACAGGCTTACCAAGACCAAACTTTTCATAACCTCAAGGAGACGTCCTTTAAACAACCATTCTTCCCCTGCAGCAGCCCCTGAAGCCCCTGGTTAGCTGCGCGTCAATAGCCACTAAGATGTACACACATAAAGCAGGGACTGCTCCTGCGATCACTTGCATGTGCGGGACGATTTGCTCCTCGGCACGTTCAACAACTGCATTCAAACTCTTCGCAAGCCGTTGTCTCATCTCTATTGTGTCTGCTTCTCCCATAAGTTTCATCAGCTCCGTGACCGTAACAGGCAAGAAGGGAGTAAAGATAGTTGCGTCAAAATCGATACTCTGGTGGGTCTCAGCTCGATGATTATTGTCCAGTGATGGGTTCACTCACGTCCACACATCCGCGCAGTGAACCCGCAGCGGTGAGCCGGACAACGGCATCCGACCCTTGACTCCGGTCTTGCAAAAGGTGGACGAGAATTTCCCAAATGACGGGATCCGACGCAGGTATACACATGTCATCGATCCATTTACCAATCAACCATGCGATACGACGCTTGATGATTGGGAAACTGAATCGTGGTTAGATGCTGTAAGGTACATCGATTAAACCATACTTTGGGTTTGTCTCTCGTACTTCGACGATAAGCTTGTGACGCATCCATTCGTTGAACGGGATGACATCACGAAGCCTGACGGCGCATCTGCCTATCGCGCAGTACAGCGCTTCCTTTTGAACGACGCTCGCTAGATCTACGGTTGGTTGTTCTATGTGGGGTGAACCTACACAGAACTGATTTGAAGCTGGAAAGCTCACCGATCATGGCCTTGAAAGTGGATTCCAGCAAGGGAACGACATATTCCCGATATTGTGCCGCGAGCGTCATCAGGACACGTTCTCCGCAGGGCTATGTCATTTAGAACAGACGGAAATTGCGCAATGCAAGAACGTACACGAAGTTCGTATTCCCATTGTTCGTTTTCTTTGTCTTCTTCATTGACCCATTCTTCCGGATCAGCCATCCAGCCCTCGAGATCGGATGGATTCAAGGGAATGAAACGAGTGACAAGCAACCGGACTGAATCTTCGACAAATTGCTGTGACAACGCTGTGATGACGTGTCAGCGAAGTGTGTGTACCAAGATTTGTCCGTACTAGTCTCGGTGGCTGGCCCGCCTTTTCGGAAGGGGGTCCACTTGGCGAGGTTTTCTCTAAACAAGACCATGGCTTGTACAAGAAATCGGACCGGATAGACGGCGGCGGGTGAATCTCACGTTGGAGAAATTAGCTGAAATATATGACTCTCCGGCAAATTCCATGTACCTTGTATCATGTCTCCAGCAGAATGATTGGTGGCTTCTACGACCTTTGACCAGTAGTACAAAACCACGTCATTACACGTTGGGAGTTCAACAAACTTTGCCGTGTCGAGTTGTTGTAACCGTCTGAAGAACTTGCCAAAAACGCGGACGTGTGATGTTAACTGCTTGATGGAGAGGGTCGTGATTGGGTCGGAAGCCGACATAGATCGCACAGCAAGAACGAGGGTGATACGTAGCTCGGAAAGTGCTCTGAGCTGAGCGGTGGAACTCTGAAATAGCTGAAGGAACTAGGATAGCAAGTTGAAAGAATGAGGCGAAACACGGATCCCTAGAAACGACACTTGCCCATTCTTTGAGTTGTGCAAATTCGCCTTTCTCATCCCTGATGATGCGGGGCCATGACCACAGTGCCATCTTGACGAGGCATTTATAGAGGAGATGAGCTACTGTGAGAGAAGCGACTGTGCGTTCTTGACCTAGCAAGCCACTTATACTCAGTATTGTTGGAGAGAGCTGTGAATAGTATGTGAGGATGATATCCCGCAACTGGTCCGTGACCTGGAGACGGGAATGAACAAGGACTGTGGTGTTGAAAGGGGATCATCGTGCCTGATGCATCGTCTGTACGCCTGTAAGCATCTTCATACCAGAAAACTCGCTGAGTACCGAGTTAAGGACCCTCAAACAACGTCTCAAGGACAGCGTTGACTGGATGGTGGCACTCGGGTCGTTGGCAAATGCGAGCAGGCCGCTTTCGACAAGAGGCATGATGTGATTGAAGAGAGACGGCCTAGCGTGTCCGTGTCATGAATAGAATTCGGGTGAGTGGCGTGAGCCCGACGTACCAGTTGTGAGGATAGTCCAACCGGGCGAGCTTTGCGACAATCAGCTCGTTGCACTCGGCGATCTGTCAAGGAAGAATCAGTGGAGAAGGAGCTAGAAGAGGGTGGACGGACGGTGTCGTCTGCGGCGGACAAGAAGGTGAAGCATCGACGGCGGATTTGCACGCGGTCGTCGTCACTCAAGAGCCTGAAAGGGAATCAAAGGGGAGGGTGGCGGAGGAGAAGGAGGGACAGACCTGGATCTCCAGCGAGACAGAGCTGCATTCTTGAACTGGATGATGCATTGTTGTCTAACCTGGAGGGGTTGAGACGGGTCTGCGGCAATGCGGTGGAGCGCGTTGTAGGTGCCGGGCTGAGTGTCGAGGAGGGCTTTGAGGCGGTCGGAGGACGGTTTGAGCTGTTGTGGGATCTGGGACGCTGCGAGGGTGACGATCTGCAACAGCTCGTCGTCGTGGACGAGGTCCATCATCGATCGCGACCAAGGCAGCCGAGTCGCGTCTCTCGTCATGCGACCAGAACAAGAAGAAGAAGACGAAGAAAGTAAGTCCGCGTGTCGGGGCACCACAAAGGCTCATCGCCCTGCCAAAAGGCCCCTTGTCCCGTTTCGCGCGCTCCTCCCCCTCGCGCCCACCCCGTCCCCGCCCGCCTCGTCCCACCCCTGCGGCCAGGGCGGACCCCCCGGACGACCGACCCAACGCTCAGCTCGTTCGACTATCCAAATGTATCGTCTGTCGCCTACGGTGGACGAGCAGTAAATCGGCGAGGCAGAAGCGCGCGCACATGGAGCAGTGTGCAAAGAAAAACGCGTTAGCACCAGACACGGTCAGGTTTCTCATCGAACAGGAGATCACTCGAAGCGTTGATCGAAACGCGAACGCGTCGACGCTGATGGACTCGGTCGTCCCCGCTGGTCCAGTTAAGAAGCCACGGCGCCAGCACGTCGTCCCGACCGTCCGGTCCCTGCCCGAGACACGTGAGAGCATCTTGGACAGAGCCAGGGACATCCTTGGGCCTGCCAACACCTGTGCAGCTCCCCACCCAACCCAGCAGTTCAGCCGGAGCGCGCTGGCACGCCGGAAGCCCCGCCATGCAGAGCGTCCCGCGTTGCTCGACGTAAACGGGTGTGCGGAAGAACCCCCTCTGACCCAGCCCTTCGGAGCAAGTTCCCTGCGCGGACAGATCACCGACCGTCGCGAGGGATCCTCTTCTCTCCGGACAGAACACTTTGGTACTTCGATGTTCGCCCAAGATTCCATCTTGTCGAGTGGCCGTGTGCGTCCCTTGTCTGGCCTCGTGATCCACCCTCACGTCTCATTTCGAACAGAAGCGGCCAGCCTCACCAGCTCTGGTCGACGGCGATCCTACGGTCGCGAGGCGGCGCCTTTATTGAGGTTTTCATGCTCCAGCTACGTACTGGTCTAGGTGTACATATACAGCATGGGAGCACCGGGAGGACGTATGTCGACGTGCGGTACCTTCCATAAGAGACTAGTGTAGGTTGTCATGGACGCGTTGCGCAGAGCTTCTTGTGGAGCACGCTCGAAAATTTCTCGCCGAGTCGACTCGTGCTCCGTCCATGACATTCAAGCGCCTGTCCGCCAACATTCGTGATTCCCGCTTTCCAAGTGTCTCAGAGCCAAGAGACGCCAGTGTAGGTGGCCTTCCAGGGCACTCTCAGGGCGACGGTGACGCGCATGTGGACGCCGAATCAGACACGTCCACGAATACGTCTGACGAGTTCGACTGGAACGAAGGGCCTTCGGGCGCAGAGGGAGAGACCCACCAAAGCATCCACGCCCGGAGGGGCAGAGCCCTCTGGCTCGCGTTCATGAAGCTCACTCGTCTCGTCCGATCCCTTTTGGTCGGTATCGTTGGCACGGCGTTTCTCATCACCCCGCTTTTGGTGGTGGACCTCAAGTATCAGCACAGCAGTGCACGCCCTCAGGTCCACGCATGGTCCTTGTGGTTGTCTGTCGTATGGGCAGCATCATGTGCGACCTATCTGGTGGTCGACCTACTGCCAGACACCATCGTTACCGTCATCCTGCTCCTCGGCGGCCATGTCGAGCGATTGAAAACACAAGTAGAGGTCTGTCCCCACCCCACTCGTCGGTTGTCGTCTTCTTCCTGATCACGCAAGCCTAAAGCTCACACTGGCGGTATCCGCTTGGTTGAAGCTGTTTCTTGACGTGACATGGGCATGGATAGCCCTGTCTGCGATCCGGGCCTACTACACCCCTCCCGGGTCGTACTGGGTCATCATCAATCGCGTCATGCAGGTATTCCCTGGTTTTTTAGTTGCTCGTCGTCCTGTTAGAAGTCCCATGTGATTCAAACAGGCCCTGTTCACTGCTGCCGTGGTCCTGTTCGTGGAAAAGCTATTCTTAAGATTCGTTGCCATCAACTTTCACCAACGTGCGCTCGCTGACCGGCTGGCCGAGAATCGCCTGGGCCTGAAAGCACTGGATCGCCTCTCAAATGCGCACCCCGCGTCGACCAATCGAAAGACAGGTCACGGGAAGAAAGGACACAAAAACACACTTGGCTCGATTGGCGCGTCGTTCGATTTTGGAGGACTGACTGGTTCTTGGATACGCCAGAAAGATCCCATTCGTGCCTCGACATCATCATCCCCGCCGGACACTTCTCCTGGTCATGAGGACTGGCACGAGCCTGCTGCCGACCGTCCCCCGCGGAAGAAGCACAATGGCCTTAGCCGAGCAGAAACGAGGCGTCGTCGACGCAAATTCATGGCGTCTATCATTGTTGATCAGGTCGGCGGAGCCATTGGACAAGTTGCCCTGAAAGACTCCAAGTTTCACAAGGACGGAGAGCTGGGTGGCCTCCACTCTGCCAGGAAGCTAGCAAAGAAGCTGTTCGAGGGCTTGAAGGCTACGAGTCCTGAGAGGTCTCACCTCGTCGTTGACGGTGCGTTGTTGATCCTTCGTGCCCGTGGTGTATATAAACGGTCGATCGTTTCCTCAGACTTTTACCCGTATTTCCGGTCCACTTCAGAAGCTGTCTGTGTTTCTTCTCTGCTTTTCCCAAATGTCCAAACTCACGCTCTAACTAGCACGCCGCATTTACCCTCTTCGACAAAGATGGAAACGGAGACATCACCAAACAAGAGATGAGGGAAGCGGTGCAAAGAATTTACAGAGAACGCAAAGCTCTGACGGCCAGTCTCAAGGTGCGAAGTGCGATAGCATGGGACCCTTCGTGGCTGACAACACAGGTAGGACGTTGGTTCGGCAGTGGCCAAGCTCGATGCGGTCCTCGTCTGCCTTGCGCTCATCTTCGTCGTATTCGCTTGCTTGCTCATCTTCAATCGAAATGACACGTTGGCCTCACTTGTACCTCTTGCAACCGTCATTCTTGGGTTCTCGTTCATCTTTGGCCACTCGGCCCAGACCCTGTTCGAATCCGTATGGTATCTTGCGAATGTCGAGGACGCTCGCTTATCATATATCAGCTCATCTTCATATTCTCCACCCATGTGTTTGACGTGGGGGACCTAGTGATGATCGACGACCAATACCTTGTCGTAAAAGAATTTGGCCTCTTCTCCACCGTGTTCCGACGCGTCGACGGTCAAGAGGTTGTTGTGCCGAATTCTTTGCTATCCAGCACGAAGCTCGTTCACAATATGCGTCGCAGTACTGCCATGTACGTCGTCCCCAATCCCCTATCAAGAGACTTACTGTCGGAAGGTGGGAGAGTACGACCATCATGATATCCTACACTACCTCGTTGGAGATCGTCGAACAGCTCAAACAACGTGTACAGGCTTACGTCGCAGCAAACAGTCGCGAGTGGACGGGCTGTGGTGTCAACATTGACAAGATGGAATACCAAAACGCGATTCACCTCAGTATATCTATCGAGCGTAAGTGTAACCTCGTGTGGATGCATCACGTGACGTACTTATACCGAGTCTTTACTAGACCGTTCGAACTGGCAGGACTGGGGTGGGCGCTGGGCACGCAGGAACGCGTTTATGCGTCACCTGAAGACAGTCTTGGAAGAACTTGATTTGAAGTATACACTGCCCATACAACCGGTCATCTTACCGGCTGGCGTGGCATCTAGCCACGGTGAGACGAAGGAGTGACGGTCTGTACCAAGCACCATTGCTTCCAAAGGACACCCGATGAGTTCCTTCAATGCTTTTGAAGAAGCCTTTTTTCGATTGCTATGTGCTTGGACATTCTCAGGACGAAATGTTTACGGATCGTGTTACGTTCAGACTCTAATTAGCTAGGTACTTCTATGAATACATCTAGACGATGGACATTGTCATCTGTATGCGGGTAAGCTTTGCCGGTGATCCTATAGATCTCCAAGAGCGACGGAAGATAATCCTGCTACCTCTATGACGCCTCCGACTAAATGCAAGCTACCGGTAACGAGAACGTTCGTGCGTCTCCCAGTCGCGTGTTCACGAACTTTTTGAATGGCATGCTCGATGGAGGGGAAAGAATGGATCGCATCAATGGGGAAATCGTTCACTATACTCGACCAAGCTTGTTTAAGCTGGTCTTGGGTGGTGGGTCCGGTGTGCTCGGCAGTCGCAAGTGCAACGGAGGTCAAATCTATGTTAAACAAGTAAAGATACGGAGAAATGCGCACCATTCGAGTCGCTTACCACTTTTGAAGTGCCCATCAGTATAGGTAACATTACTGCAGAATATTACCCGATCGAAGAACCGACTAGCTCCCTCAGAGCTCTTAAGAGCCGAAAGTTGTGCCTTGATGTTATCGGCTATGTTCCTAAGGAAGATCTCCCCTGAACGACCATGGGTGCAGTTAAAGATTAGGATACGTAATGGACGGTGGGCATCAGTTAGAGGTATACTGTATTTGAGGCACGTTATTACTGAAAATAAGTAACAAATCACGGATACTAACTCAGGTATCGTGATATCGGTGAACCATTCAATGCAACACTTGAGGCTGTCGTCCGTGTGTGCACCATCGAGATACCAGGTCGTCGACGAGTACTTGGGGTCCAATACTGTCTGACAGCGGCCGGGCCACTTGATATTCTCCAGACCAGCAACGAAGTCAGCAGGTATCGGATCGGAACGTGAAGATGTGTTCTTTCCGAAAAGGAAAGTTTGAGATAGATGTATTGCGAGATTTGCATTCGATAATTGATGCCTTCCGGAAAGACCTAGAGAGAAAGGTTAGCAGAAAATAGGTGGAAAGAAGGGAAGATCCTGCGCGCCCAATTTGATATCCTTCAAGGCAGGTGGTTCCTTCACGACTTCGAATTCGGACGCCTGAAGGTAATTTAGAAACAATTTAGGCCACGACGTCCGCTGCGACTACCTTGACATTAGTAGCGGTGTCCCTGAGAATGGTCTCCAGATCAACAGTTGGATGGTGCTGTTCAACGGTGAGAGCGGGGACGTTTTCCTTGTATATTCCAGCTTTTTGACCTGCGATGGCTTCGATGGTACCTCCTAAAACTGCGACATGATCCATTCCAAGAGCGGTAATTCCAGTCACGACTGGCTTTGGGACGACATTTGTACTGTCGCCTGCTCCGCCGACACCAACTTCCAGAATTGTTGCATCAACTTTGAGATCCTTAAATGCATGGAAAGCCATAAGAGTCAAATATCGAAAATAACCGGGCATAGATCGAGCTCCGAGCTGGGCTGGCTGCACGGAGGTCTAGCATCTAAAGCGCGAGTGGACCAGGGAGACATACCGAATTTTCTTGGAGCATTTCCCAGACTTGGAAAAAGTACTTTGCAAACTCCCCTTCTGACAGGGGACGGCCATTGATTCTGATCCGCTCGCGGACGGCGACAAGGTGGGGAGAAGTATATAGGCCTGCGTCAGTTGAGAGGGAAAGTTCCGTAGTGAGACGGGAGACGTGCCAACTTTCATCCCGGGCCTTGCGCGTCGGAGGATTGAGTCTGTGAAAGCGCTGGTCGAACCTTTGCCCTTGGTACCGGTGATGTGGATGACATTGAGGGCATTGAGGTCGTCTGGCTGAGGCGGATTGGATAGGAAAGAGGACGTGATGGGATATATACGATACCGTGAGTCCTATCCTGGCGACGAGCTCGTTCATTTCTGCCATAGCAATGTCGTTGCGAAGGGGTCCTGTGGCTCTTGCGGCTGCCAGCGCGGCGGCGTTGCTCTGAAGGGCGTTGAGGGCGTTGAGGGCGTCCTGGTACGACATTGTGGACAACCTCCTCGCAGCGCGGTCCAGAGGGCGGAAAACGGACAGGTTGAGCATAACCCGGTGACTCATCAGACCATGGACAGATACTCGACCGTCAGAAAGCCAACAAGCTCAAGGCCGTACCCCGTCCGCACAAAACCAGACCCGCACCTCCCACCAGCACCGGACGGCGAGAAGCCATCCTCGCCCGCGATAACAAGGCGTCTTCTAAGCACCCTCTCGGACGAGTCAAACCCAATCACCCATTCTGACATCTACGCGCGCTCAGGTGGGTGGCCCCACGTTCCCGTCCAGACAGGCTGCCTCATCGCATCTAGACACCGTCGCTCCTGCCACCACCGGCCATCAGCGGGGAGAGGGCAGAACCCCACATGGAATCTCTGCAAAAGCTTATTTTGAGGACCGTTCAAGAAAGCTCTCTCGTCAACGAGAGCACGAAGCTCCCAGAGGCATTTTGAGCGATGTTCGCGTGTACATCGATGGCTACCTCACTGGCACTACCGACATCGAAATGAGAAGAATGATCGCACAAGCAGGCGGGACAACGTTGTGCGTCCCCTATTACCCAGTCGTGATTTGGTAGTCACTCTGACCGGTCCCACACATACCTCAGATTGGTACCAAGTGGTGCAACACACATTATAGCATCGAGACAACTTAGCGGATCAAAGACTCACAGAATTCTGACGACGAAATCAACAAGTCCGGTTCATGTAGTCAAACCAGAATGGGTGGCCGACAGCGTCACGGCCGGGCGACGACTAAAAGAGTCCCGTTACGCTGTAACGAAACCTTCGGGGACAAGGAACATAGTAGATATGTTCAAACATGACGAGCGCAGCTAACTGCAGTTCCAGTGTGCAGCCTCAGAACCTATCGACAATTAAATGTATCGACACCATCCTCTGCAACTCGGAAATGTTTCATCTACACGACGCTGTTCATTCCGAAAGCGACCCCATGTAGCTACTCGCACTCCCCGACACCGACATGTCGGTCACGTCTAGATCACTACTGAATTCATACTCACTCATTGTATCCGAGTGCGCAGGTATCGATGCCTCCAGCCTGTCCGCACTCTTGACGCTTTCCGCGCATCGCAAACACTCCCAACCAGCGTCCAGTCCTTCGTCGGCAGTGCGTATCATACGCTCAGCGATGCAGTGATAGCAGTACACATGTCCGCAGGAGGTAATGTAGGGGGTATAGATGGGGAAAGGCGGAACACCATCATCTTCAGGCGTTCCCGATACACCTTCCGCAGCAGATGCAGCAGAAAGCGAGTCCGCAGCATACCCCAGGTTTAGAGTGTACGATGAATTTTCAGCACAAATCGCGCAGTGGTCTGCAGGTAGTGCCTCATATTTGCCGCGCTTCCGCAGGGGACCCTGGTGAGTGCCTTGGGAAGGGTTCGAGAGTATCGCTGGCCACGTTAGTCGTGATATCAAACGAGTGGCCCGACGTTGAACCGATCTTGTGTTTACGAGTGGTAACAAGAACAAGAGGAATTCCTATACAAAACGTGAGACATTGTAGCAGTGTGAAGGAGAGTCGCACTGTGAAGGCATGCCAAACCATCTGGCGGTTCATGAATTCGTAGCTAACTTCACGCTTGACCTGGGTTGAAGCAGGTACGAGACAGATTCCTAGAAGCCGATCGGATAAGCTGCGATATCTAAGTATCGTGTCAGATCCGTTCCTCGGCTAAAAAAAAGCGACTCGCCGACCGTTCAATAAGAAGGCAACGAAATTCAATAGGCTGAGAAGCGAATGTGTGGATTCCAGTCGCGTGAGCATCTGCCACGCCATGCGGCGCGTATCACTTGAAAGCGTATCCGGCCAAGCCCTGGACAGCGCGTGCGCACGCAAGCGGTTGTGGAAATATGGTACGATGACTGTGAGTACCCCATGAATGATAAGGGTTCGCCGGGGTAGTCCGCCAGCTATCGTCCTGCGCGTCAACAACCTCTTCATCCGAATAACGAGGACGTACGAGTGAGAGAGACCGGGCCACTTGGCCTGTTCTGAATGTCGTACTTCAACCCCTGCAAGCGAGCACCATAGCTAGCTCCGAGGTTCCAGAGCGAAAATTTGTAAAGCATCAGCTGGATCGCGAGAGTCAATTCTGAATCAAATCGGGCTCTCAGTGCGGTCTTCCCAACCGTCAGGAAAGGGTATTCATGAAGACATAGACATACGTCGACGAGATTCAGAGCCCTTTTCAGTGGCTCACACAACAAATGCACCAGCTCTTGATCGAGTAGTTCGGCGTCAAGCTGCCCGACGCGCATGACGCGAGGATCCGGTGTAGACGAACCCAAGGAGTCACGCGTCGAGGCAAGGGCCGGGCGCGCTGAAGTGTAGGCCTGCTGCCATAGCTCCTGCCAGTGCCACGACGTGCTCATGGTATTGGCGAGCAGGCATATGGCACGTGACCCAGATGAGATTTGACTCTGATCTACCGAAACTCAAAGCCTCACCATGGCAGAAGTGCTCCAACAACTCGTACTAGATACACTGGACAAGGCTGGCACGATCCATGATACAAGGTCGCTTGTCATACCCGGAGAACGAAAACCGGCGACGGGCCACGAAGGCCAGATCGCGATCCTCGGTGCCCTGAACTCCCTTCTCAGTCGCGAGGTGTGTCAAAGTTTACTTGTAGTATTTCTATGGTCAGATCCATTGAAGTACCCCCCCAGATGGTCTCATACGATGCTCACGAGACGTCCTCTCATGTTCTCACGCCAGAGGGTGCACAGATAGTACTAGAAGGATCCCACGAAGCTCGAGTTTGGGCTGCTTTGCCGGCCAAGGGAGAGGGGGACCCACTGGGAGCGCAAGAGCTGAAGAAAAAGATAGGAGATGAGGCGGCCAAGGTTGGGCAAGGCCGTGCTTTCAAGAACAACTGGATTGTAAAGGAGGGAAGCGGATTCGTGAAAGCTGTGAGTCATGTAGCAGTCAGCAATGATGCTCTTGCTGAACTGTATTCGTGAGGTTACACACATAATAGACTCGACTCGGTTCGAACTACGTGAGGTAGAGTCTACTGGGACTCTCCAGGCCGGCGAGAAGGCTCTGGCTGAACTACGAAAGCGTAAGCTCATCGTCCAGAGGTAACTATGGTTTGTCTGCTTAATGCTGTGCACTGAACCTCGTTCATCCAGAAAGAGCCAATGGTTCGCAGTGCACAAGGGTCCAAACTTCAGCACCTCCGTTGCGAAACTTGAGACTGATCTCACCGTCGAAATGCTGACTTCGTATGCTTTTGTCTGTCCTATTGCAGGAGAAAAGATTGATCGGTCACAGTGGTGCTTGGAAAACAGCCTCGTTCAAAAGATACAACTTTGAAGCCGACGGTATCCCTACGTCAGGTGGCGCACTTCACCCACTCCTCAAAGTTCGCGAAGAAATCCGTAGTATATTTTTGGAGATGGGGTATGACTTGATCTTGTTTGCCTTCTCACCAGATCAGTTGACGGCATTGTCAGTTTCGAAGAAATGCCGACTAACTCGTTCGTCGAGTCAGGCTTTTGGTGCTTCGATGCTCTATTCGTACCGCAGCTTCACCCCGCGAGAGAATTGCAAGATACAT
The DNA here is from genome assembly GCA_038093915.1 of Boletellus aff. emodensis. Taxonomy (NCBI): domain Eukaryota; kingdom Fungi; phylum Basidiomycota; class Agaricomycetes; order Boletales; family Boletaceae; genus Boletellus; species Boletellus aff. emodensis. The sequence goes on from JBBPTA010000035.1 coordinate 27,490, forward strand.
TCTACCTATCTGGTAAGCGGCTCCTCACTTTCATGAACCTTTTTGCCTCACCGTCACCATAGATCCATCAACGTCACTGCCACCCCCCGAGGCTTACTACAAACGAGTTGCTGAAGTACACGAACAAGGCGGGTATGGGTCTATCGGTTATAGGACGCCTTGGTCCCACGAAGAATCCCACAAGCTCCTCCTCCGGACACACACGACTGCTTCGTCAGCGCATATGCTCTATAAGCTAGCCGCTCAATGCAGGGGTGAACAAATAGACACTGGAAGCGGTGGTCTGAAGTCGAGCGTTTCAGTTCAAGCAGGGCAGGATGGCTTTCGGCCAGCAAAGCTGTTCAGCATCGACAGGGTATTCCGAAACGAGACGATGGATGCCACACACCTGGCTGAATTTCATCAAGTAGAGGGTGTCGTCGCCGATAAAAATCTCACATTGGCTGACCTCATCGGTAAGCTGCAAGGTATCTGTATTTTGCCTCGTCTCGAGACCGTACCCCAAATCCTAGGATTTATGCGAGTGTTCTTCAAAAAGATGGGTATAACTGATGTCCGATTCAAACCCGCGTACAACCCATACACAGAGGTTCGTGTCAAAGAACTCGCTTGGGAGATCAGGCTTTGACGACTGTAATTATGTGGTTTAGCCATCACTTGAGATCTTTGCATTCCACCCCATGCTTCAAAAGTGGGTCGAGATTGGAAACAGCGGTATGTTCCGCCCCGAGATGCTTGAACCCATGGGCTTCCCAAAGGATGTTCGCGTGCACGGTTGGGGTATCGGTCTCGAAAGACCGACAATGATCCGGTAAGTGCCTACCAAATTCCAGCTTAGTCATCAACCAACCTACTTGGAGGTATGGGATTAATAACATCAGAACTCTTGTTGGGCACAAGACACCCATTGAGAGCGTGGAGAGTGCACCGGCTGTCATGTTCTAGAAGCCATAATACCAAAATTGCCGTGGCGAGTAGAGAGGAGATAACTAATAAACGTAAGATGTGTGTAGCCAGACCGAGATAAGAGAAAGCTTAGAGATCTAAGGCTACAAATCCGACCAGCGGGCTATGGAATTAATCAAGGAAAACTTGGCAGTCGTACGTATGGGACAGGTGGATCCTGAAGCTTGAGCTCGCGACCCCAGATCAGAAAGAGAACACTGCAGCGTTCTTGCGAGAGCCGAACATATACACGATGGCTTGGCTCATAAACAGACCAACGGTGATCCCAATCGTGACCGCAATCATAGCAGTTCCGACGTCTACCGCAGACCCATTCGCCGTGATACCTCCTGCTTGGGAAAGACCAGACTAAAGGCAACAAAGATTGAGTCGTGGACCACTCGGAATAAATTCAAGGAATGGGACACTCACTGGGACCAGGAACAAAACACCCGTGACCATAGAGGTGAATGCCGTGCCACCCATCTTCCTTGAATAAATGTTCCCGAGTAAACCTACCGTAAATGCACCGATAGCAGAAACAATATCTGATCGGTTAAAGATGTAGTGATTTGCAATCTTGTTGGTCGCGTAGGAAGCACAGGAGATGACGACCATTACAAGAAGCTCCTTCGATTTCCATGGTTGCAAGTTCGCGAGGGACGACAGGGCGGAGAAGATGGGGACAATAATGAATTGAGTCCACCATGGAAAGGGTTGAATGTACCAGGAAAACGAAGACGGGCGGTAACATCCGTCAACAATGTTCGCCATGTAGACGTTGGTGGCATTTGTAAAGGTGAATGTGCCAGTTGCTGATGGTGTGCCATCCGTCGAGTTGTCAGGTGCAAACGTACCAATCAGGGTAATGGTAGTAGAAAGCTTGGCTGCCAGTGTTGCAAGGTGGTGTCGGGCTGTGGGATCGAAGAGAAGGTATAGGTCTGAACCAATCTGCAGACCAAAACCCAAGAACAGAGTGTAGATGAGCGCATACACCATCTTGACGCTACCAGATACAATGTTCTTGGATGCCAATTCCAGAGAGCTGGTCACTTTTTTTCGGGGGAGGTAGGAAGGTCAGCCAGGTGTAGTTTGCAACGACGCATTCACCTACAGATAAGGAACCCTGGAAGGATGCCGATGATACCAGCGGATGAAATAGCCTCATAACAAAACATTTGACTACGAATACTGCTCAACCCGCGGGCCGTGAACGACATGAACATGGCGGTGGTGATTCTGGCGCACCTGTTAAGCACAACTTCAGGGGGAGAACAAGGATCGACGCACTCAAAGACATTATTATACATCGTTGACCTCGTCGCGACGTTGAGTTGAAGGAAGCACAGGACAAAAGCGCCACTTCCCGCAATCCACATATCCAAGAAAGAGCCGCCAAACGCCAATGGACAGATGAGCGCCGACAAGAGAAAGCTCAGGGCACAACGGAACCAGATCGAGTACAATGGCTCTGCCGAAAGCAATTCCTCCAGTTGTTGCGTTGCCTTTCTAGCGCTGATTTCATCATGCAGGACGGTGCGGTAAATGAGATGAACTTTGTGGAGATTCCCGAGAGCGAGGCCACCTGTGCCCTTGACAAAGTGCGTTTCGGAAGTCATAGTGTCATTATCCCCAAAGCAGCAGATGATGACGCTGGGCAAGTGAATGAACTCGGCGTTGATTTCAAGAATGCGGGCTGCGGCTACGAGCTGCGATTCTATACGATGCGATGGTGCACCGAACATCATTAGGGCACGAGCGAGCTTCAGTAGGAATTGGTGACGCTTCAAGATAGCTGCAGTGCCATCATCCGTCAGAATGCGAATGGATCCAATTCGCAGAACTCACAAGTAACATTGAATTCAATACGGATCCTCTGCTGCTCCTTCCTGCGTTGACGGTAATCCATCTGCCTGAGTGCATTCCGCCTTTCGTCTTCGTAGTCATCGAGACAACGTTTTGTGACATTCGTCACACGAGGATCATCAGGGTCAAGGATTTCAGAATAAGTATCCGAATCCGAGGCGTTCGAATTACGCCGTCCAAAGGACGTGCGCTCAGTCTGCTTCCCGACAGCCTTGTATGCTTGAGAACGAGAATAAGGCAGTCCGTTTGTCCCCGGAACGACCCCATAGAATTCCATCAAGTTTGCAATAATACCTTTGCGCCTGCCATCTCTGTCATTTATCTCGCAGTAGTCGGGTTCGTCGTCGATGTCAACATCCTCGAACTCGCCCTCATCATCCTGTCTGGTTGGAGCCTGCGCTTCGGCATCAAAGCTCTTCTCGTCTCTATAAGTCGTCTCTCCTGCAAAGCTGACTTTGTTTGGGTTCTTGAGTCGGGGGACCGACTTGGCGTCATACACAGGTTGTGGGGGAGGAATGTTGTAGGGGTGGTGATGCGAAGCGAGAGTGTACCTGTCATCGAGATGCTCACTGCCATTGCTCGTTTGAAACTTCTTGGCAAATGATCCGACGTCTCCATCAGGGCCGCCGTTGTTCAGTGTTGAACTAGAGCTGTAAGATGGCCGTTCAGAACCCTGTACAGGGGTTGCCTGGGGACGCGAGACACCCTGATCTGGGCCATTAAGGACAGTTCCTCGGGATCTAAGAAGGGAACCGTCGGGACGAGATATGTTTCGGTGAGTGACAGGAAGCAGAGATTGCGTCGGAAAATGGGAGGAGCTTGGGTATTCCAGGCCAGGATGTGTGGGCTCCCTTCCGGCGAGGGAATTCTGCTCGGCTTCACGCTCCGTTGTGGAATGGTTCTGTGGTTGTGGAAGAGAAGGCTGACCAGGACCAGCCTGACTACTGGCTTTGGAGGTGTGAGGATTCCTGGGCATCCTTGACTGTCGAAAGAGCGTATGAGATCACCTGGATGCTCGAACTAGCCTTGGAATGCGTAGATAAGCATCCCGTCATTTCAAACTTGACTGAGACGCCAGTCGGAATTATCGGAGGCGTCGGTACACATCCGCGGTAGAGCACGCGCTGTGTGTCGGAACATCTTTGACACCGTGCGCGAACTTGGAAATCCAGCTAGCGGCTGCGTGGAGATGCGCACGCCGACAGCAGGAGCGACGACCACTGCAAGGATGGGAAATAAAGGTAGATCATGGAAAGGAAGACATACCAGCGGAGACTTGAAAAGCGTCCATCCCTCACACAGCTGGCAACGTGATGCCTTGTATTACACGACTTCACCTTTTCAGACTGTTTTCCCATTTATTCACCCACTCCTCGACTGTGATCCCCAACACGGCTTCAGGAGCGCCATCGAACGAATGGAATCCAAGCCGTTCGTAGAATGCAGCGGCAGCCTTGTTTCGAGGATCCATCCCGAGCCAAACGGCCCTCAACCCCGTCCCCTTCAAATGCCCAATAGCCGTCCCGATCAGCCTCCTGCCCCATCCCATCCTTTGGTGTGACTCCATGATATTGATGTGGAGATGCGCAGGGGAGAACGCGATCTGCGCCTCTGACGCAGGAGGGAAATCCATGATGGACGTGAGGTATCTCTGGTCGGTCTCTGTCGGCGGAGGGGCGCCAAGTGTGGCATATCTGGCTCTGAGAGGTGGCCACCAAGTCTGCGCAGTGGCGTTCTCGAACGCACGAGTGTCCAGTGCACCGAGAGCATAGCCCACGACGGACCCGTCTGAGCGAGGGCAGGCCTCGAAGGGTTTCTCGACGAGAACAAAACCCCACACACAGCCAAGGACGTTGACGTAGGGGAGGGCGTAGACCTCACCCGGGAGCGATGGGTAACTGTGAACGGCCCTCCCGGACTTGCCGGCCTCGGACGTTTCCAGACAGATCCTGGAGAGCGCCGCCTCGTCCTCCTTGGTGACAGCACGGATAAAAGCCGGCATTGCTCGAGACACGAAAGGACGAGTTGAGGAGCAACGAAGAAACAAGCCGCAACGTAAGCTCTGCGCAAAGGGACAAGATATCCCTCAGAGTTCTGTGTATTGATAACTCGGCTATTTGATGCGCACACAAACTCATGCTCAGAGATCTCGGCGGGCAATATTCGCTCCCAGCACCCCGAGGCCCGAGTGCACCCATACTCATCTCCCACCCTGCCCTCCACCGTTACGTGCGGGCTCCTCTGCTGGCCCTGAAACTACTACACGGACATTGTGACAGGTCGCAGGAGAGCTGGTTTTGGGACGACTTACGGAGGACACCAAGAACTACGACCATGTAGATCCAATACTTTTGCAAGAAACTCTTCTCAGGTGCAGGCGCTATCGGTTCACCATCCGGCGTCAGTGGAGGCGGCGTGCGCAATTCAGGTCTGTCTGTGCATCAGAAATGACTCGGTACACATCAAATGATGGACATGCCGAGGTGGCTGACGGGATGACATGAGCGTAATGGTCGCATTGCGGATGGGGTATGACTTGCGCGGGTCGGGAGGGGGGCACGAGCCGTCATGCGGAACTGGTGAGACAAAATGGTCGACGGCAAACGGATGGCCGGAAGGGGAGAAGTGGATGGTTAGGTGTGCAGAGGTTGATCCACGAAGGTGACACTGGTCAAAAATTTTATGGGGTGCGAGATTCAAGATCATACGACCTACTGCTTTTACAACAGAGGTTGGCCATACACCGTCTGCAATGCCGGGACGCTCGAGTGCAACCTGGTAAG
>JBBPTA010000035.1:33180-45894 GCA_038093915.1 Boletellus aff. emodensis
AGCCACACCTTCGTTCATGGGGTCTACTGGGTCGGTAAATTGTGCAAAGTCGTCGAGGACGGTGTCAGAGGGGACGAGCGTTGCGGGAGATCCGAGGGGAGAAATAGAATACATGGGTGGAAGAACGACTGTTCCGAGGTGCGACCAAGGTGGCATGGGAAGGCTTGGGTGGACGACGCGATGCTGAACACGAACCGATTCAGGCTCGCTCTGTGCGTTGGCATTGACGAGGGAGACGAGGAGGAGGGCGGTAAACAGGGAACGGTACATCCTGAGCCTCGTCGATGGTGCTCGCCCGGTCCTCTGTCAATGGGGTCACGTGATATTTCCCGGCTAACTGGACACTGATAAGGTTGGGTTCAATTCTCGCCGCACAACCTGTTCATAACCATGCCCACCGTTACCGTGGACAAGGCCGATTTGTTCGAACGACTCGGAAGGGAATATAGCGAGTCCCTTGCTCGGTGTGCTTCCCACAAATCACTGATCACTCGTCCTGCTAGCCACGGAGGAGTTTGATCGGCTATGCTTCGAGTACGGTCTCGAGCTGGACGAGGACGTACGTGCTTTCCGTGGCATCGAAATCAACAATCGCTCCGAGCTCACGAAACATCGTTGCAGACGACTGAAGATGTGAACGAGGCGGTCAAGAAAGGTCTCCCTGCAGAGAGACCGGTGCGTGAACCACCTGACCAACTACGTTATTCCATTCTCATCATATCCCTCCAGCAACTTAAAATCGAGGTACCTGCAAATAGGTCTGTGCTTTCGTCTTTCATGTCAATTTCAACCTGATCAGCCATCGTTCAAGATATGATCTCCTTTGTATAGAAGGCATATCCCGTGTGCTCAACGCCTTTCTGGGAAAAGCAGAGTCCCCACAGTACAGACTCGTCTACCCTCCAGGCGGCGAATCCAGCCTTCTGACAGTCCATGTCCATCCTGACGTATGTTCCTTGACTACCTCCGCGTGATATATTAATCCATTTTCGATACAACGGGACAAATCATCAGACCCGACTCGTTCGTCCGCTTTTTGCCTGCGCTATCCTCCGCAATTTGAGGTTCACCCCTCGTTCATATGCATCTTTCATCGACCTTCAGGATAAGCTTCATCAAAATATTGGACGGCGGCGCTGGCTGGTCTCCATCGGCACACACGATCTCGACACGATCTCACCCCCATTTAGATACGAAGCAAGGGTTCCAGAGGCGATCAAATTTGTTCCGCTCACCAAGAAGGAGGCGTACACCGCTAAAGAACTCATGGCGGCTTACGAGGTATCTTCGAGACACGGGGGAATGTAGTCACAGTTGATTTGACCACGTTACCTCGCAGAGCGATAGACATCTTTCAAAATACCTCCCTATCATCCGTGACGCGCCGGTCTACCCGATCATATATGACAAACAAGATCGTGTCCTTTCTTTTCCTCCCATCATCAACTCCGAACACAGCAAAATCACGCTGAATACTCGGAATGTCTTTGTAGATGTTACTGCCACAGACGAGACAAAGCTTCAAATTGTAGTTAATATAGTCGCAACTATGTTTTCGGAGTATTGCGAAGAGCCTTTCACGTAAGTCTTCGATGGCTTTTTGTGGCTTCGAAAGGTGCACGTACGCACCCAGGATTTCATCCGTCGTCGTAACATTCACTTATTCGTTCACCGTAGGGTTGAACCGTGTAGGATTGTCTTTCCAGATGGATCAACGCGTATTTCGCCCGATATCACACCAAGGACCGTCACATCGCATGGATCCTTTATTAACTCTTGCACATCCCTCTCACTTTCTACTACATCTATTGCTGAGCTCCTCGTTCGCATGTCTCACGCCCCAAGTGTATCTCCGGACTCTGATGAGATAACCATCACTGTTCCCTGCACTCGCCCAGATATATTCCATGAAGTCGACGTCGTTGAAGATGTAGCAGTTGCCTATGGCTTCAATAACCTTCCCGACATTTTTCCACAGACGAGTACGGTTGCACAGCCTTTGCCAATCTCAAGGCTCGTGGATGTCGTGCGAAAAGAGTGGGCGATGGCTGGATGGGTGGAGGGACTGCCGCTTATTCTGGTACGCGTTTTTACTTCTTTCTTCCGCGCTGTGTAAATCTGACCATGGTGATGCGGGCAGTGTTCTCATGAAGAAAACTTTGACTTCATGAATCGCATCGATCCGGGTAACTTCGCTGTCAAGATCGCCAATCCAAAAACCCTTGAATTTCAAGTTGTACGAACATCTCTTCTCCCTGGGCTTCTCAAGACCATACGAGAAAACCGCTCTCATTCCCTCCCCATCCGACTCTTCGAACTTTCTGATGTTGTGTTCAAGGATAGTTCCCAGGAGCGCCAGGCGCGAAATGAAAGACATGCCGCTGCCGTGTGGTGTAGCAAGACCGCTGGGTTCGAAGTCGTTCATGGATTACTGGACAGGGCCATGAAGATGCTGGAAGTTCCTAGGATTGGGAAAGGGGACGGTGACCCAAGAGGATACTACATTGTTGAAGGGAATGGTCAGTCATGCATCTGTTTCTTGGGCGGAAAATGACATGTCGTACCAACACGTTCCATCGCATAGATCCCGCATACTTTCCTGGTCGCGCTGCAACGATATACTACCGCTCTTCGCCAACTACGCAGGCGACCCTCAACAATGTCAAAGAGGCAACTGTGTCTAGGGACACGGCGATAGGTACATTGGGTGTGCTGCATCCCTCTGTGTTAGCCAATTTCGAGATCAGCTATCCTTGCTCAGCGCTCGAGTTCAACGTCGAAGTGTTCTTGAGAAGGTCATGAGCGAATGTCTTGTGGAATCTGAAGAATTTCGCACAAGGAGAATGGCTAAAAGCTTGTGTTTATTCCAATATAGGGCAAATGTAACCTGTCCAGCGAAATAGATTTACAGAACGTCACCAGTGCTAGCAAGTCAGCGGATTCGTCCCAAAGTAACGATTAGCGTATAAAACAGTTCGATCCGGATAGGTACTGTGTCGGGACCTCGTCCAACAGCAACTTTTCTTCTACAATAACGGGGGTATACGGTCGCTCACAACAACCCCGCAGCTCTTAGATCTTCACAAAGCCTCTGCTCCCTCTCGAATGCCTCCCTTGCTCTCCTTGCGCGCACCGGGTCGGAAAGCCACGGTGCGCTATCCTGTCGGCGACCACCGGAACCACCATCATTCGCAGCAGAGACTGGGAATGCGTTGGACCCAACGCCCACGCTCCCATCAAGCTCGGACGGTTGATGTCGGGACGCGTAGCGAAATAAGCCGATGCGCTCAAAGAGGGACCGAGAATTGCCCTCTAGCTCGTCCGTGATCTCTGATTGTGTTCTGGCGTGACTCCTCGAGGTGGATGAGGAGCTAGATGAATGAGAGGCCAAGATAGATCGCTCCCATCGCTTGACCCGCCAGAACCCAAGCGAACTGGTCAAAAGTAAGAACCACCCAATGGTCATCAAGAAGAACGAGAGCCATTCGGACGCAATTGGGCCCGAAAGGAGCGAGTTCCATTGACTCTCGCTCTGCCCTGGCACGGGTTGTGTGGTGGCAACGGGAGTGGTGCCATTACCGATCAGTGAGATGTAGTAGTCATCAGCTTCTTTGGTGCTGCCGAACGTGATCCTAGCGCCGTCTCCCCAAGTGTCTGCACCAGTATTCATGGCGTCGTCGAGCCTAGCACGTAATGCGAAACCCCATTGGATCAGGGTGATGCCAAGACCCGCACGACTCCCGTACTTGGCAGCATGTGTCGTATGCATGACCCAAGTCAAAACGAATCCAACAAATTGGAAGGTGGTGCTGACGAGTGTGTTCCAAAGGAACGCAAATAAGGTGCCCGTGGGCAAGGAATCGACGATGACCGAGCCTTGGGTTGGTGTGCCAGAAAGGCTGGTGTCATAAAGGGCGGAAGGAGGAAGGAGAACAAGCGAAGTATGGTATGGCGGGGCCGCATCCGCCTGCGCAGCGGCATAGGAGGGCGGGGCTGCTGACGAGGATTCCTCGGGGACGATATAGATGCTGTCACCTGGACGAGCACTATAAGGGGGGACAAGGTGTGGAGGGAAACATGACGGGACCGACCTTGCTGTACGCGGGTCCCAGAGGTTGTAGGTTTCGCACTAACATTACTGAACACGCCATCATTGATTGCTCCTCCACCCATTGTCCGGGATCCACCAGATGATGTGGACTGGATGGACCATGGAAAGAAAGCGGTAGCACGCCTCCACCACCTGGTGTGTGTGCGAGGGCCCAGATCGGGTGCGGACATAGGTACGACTCCGTTGGTGTTTCCAATCGAGTTTGGGAGTGCAAAGGATGTCGCCGGGGGCGGTGAGCCCGGCGGAGGCTGGTCCCAGTCCGCGACGGGGGTGTTGAAGTCGTATGCGAGGACGGAGGTGGTATCGTCGTCCGCTGACGATGTGGTGCGGTAAGGATTGAGAGGGCGGGATTCATCAAGGTCGTCGTCGTCATCGGAGTCATCGAAGGCGGCGTCGAGCTCGGGGTTGGTGTCTGGGCCGGTGCGGGCACTTGGGATGGGGGCATACCGGGCAGACATGGTCGTGGTGGGTCGAGAGCAAGCCGACTTGTTCTCTGGTCACGCCACGCCAACACTGCCATTGCCAAAACGAAGCTGTAATAATACACACAACACGACCATGAACGTATTCATCCCATGTTGACCCCCATCGGAAATCCTTGTTGTGCAGCGGGTGTTTGGGTGGTTATCACCTCTGGTTCCCCCCCTTCGGCAGTGGCCTGGACGTGTGCATAACCCCCGACGACTTCCTGCTGCCCAATACCCGCTGGCAGCCCAACAGGTCCGCCAAACCCGCCAACCGGTCCCCCAACGCTCCCGAGAATAACCCCTCCAACAATACCCGTGCCACCGACGCCAGCGCCCCCGGGCCTGTTCGCTTCCCTGACCATTCTCGTCACCCGCTCACAGCTCTCCATCCGAGCTTGCATCATTCGCTCAAACATCTCCAGTATCTGGACAGAGGGCTCACGACCCCCACCACCGAGAATAAAGGGTCCCGTATATGTTGACTGTGATTGGGATGGCTGGGGGGTGGAATGTGTCTGATGAGCAGACGCGGAGGCATATCGGGGCGTTGACACCCCGGTTGTAAGGGGCTGCTGATTCATTGTCGATGGAAATTGAAGTGATGGATGGGAAAGATATGGGGATGTCAGTGTCGTCGTCGTATTGGCCGCTGTTGGAGGATAAAACGACGCAACAGGATTTGGTGACGCCAGCGATACAGATGGATATGGGTGGAGTGCAGCCGAGGTCGACCCGTGCACTGCGCTCTGATGCGAAGAAGCTGGAACAGAGGCCGGGTTGAGGTTCGAGCTCTGTCGGGCACGGTGTTGGGTATGTGGGTGCGGATGCTTCGAGATCCCCCCGCGTGCGACGGTGGGGAGCATGCTGCGCGTGGAGGAGATGCCCTCGAGTCTCAGATTGAAGGCCTTTTTGCGCTTCAACCATTTCGTCTGTGAGGAGGGCGTGGCGTTTTCTACCGACTTTCCCGGGTCTTGGGGAGACGTGGACCGATTCTGTAACTGACCTGAAGAGTCGGGCTCGCCGTCGAGCTCAGCATCAACAGGAAGAGAACTTTCGAGTTTGGAGTCGGGACCGCGATTGAAAAGGCCCATCTCGAGATGAGCTCGGGTGCGATATACCCACATGCGCTCCTGGTGGTAGAAAGCGACAAGACTCTCGAGGAGAGATATTGTGCTCTCAACTGGATGCATGCCAATCGTTGGCGGTGATGAGGGTGGGGTTGGGAGGAGTGAAGAGACGGGATGCTGGTGGTGGGTAAACTGTGCCTGCTGGCCTGGATGAGAAGACAAGACGGGGACACCCGGCGCGTGGAGGGGTGTGTGTTGGGCATGAGGATGGACGGGTGAATGGGCCGGGTAGTTGGCGGAGAGCATCGCGGACAGTGTCGAGGTCAACGTCGGGCGCAACGTCGAGCTCGAACCCGGCAGTCGCGAGGCAGCAGCCTGAGCACCCCGCGTTTGGGGGTTGGCGCGATAAGATAACGCAAAGTCCAAGTCTCCTACTACTATCTCGAAGGTGGCGCGATGAAGTACGCCGCGTTGCTCAGCGGTGGTAAGGACAGCTGCTTCAACCTGCTACACTGCCAGCGCAACCATCACCGCCTTGTGGCCGCAGCGACGCTCTCCCCCAGCCCTGACAAGGGTGCGTCCGCTACCACATCATCCTGCTTTGTTCACTCGCCTGTAACTAGATGAAATCGACTCGTACATGTACCAGACCGTCGGCCAGGATGCCATCGCGCTCGTCGCGCAGGCCCTCGACGTGCCTCTCTACAGACGCGTCATACAAGGCGTTCCAGTGGAGCAGGCCGCAGAGTATGGCCTCAGGTCCGCTGGTGGCGATGGCATCGCCGGAGACGAGACGGAGGACCTTTACGCATTACTTTGCAGTGTCCTGGTCTGTCCCCCATCTCTTCCGTTCACCCGTGCCTAATTCATGTCCCAGGAACACCACCCGGATATCCAAGCCGTCTCCGTTGGCGCCATCCTCTCAAATTATCAACGCGTACGAGTAGAACATGTGTTGGTGACCCAATTTATTATTGTTTCCTCACTCAGCTATTTACAGCTGCCGTCGCCTTTCACTTACACCTCTTGCCTACCTCTGGCAGCGCAACCAGACTTCTCTCCTCTCTGAAATTATATCTTCGGGATTAAACGCTATCCTTATCAAAATTGCCGGGGCAGGACTCACCTCCTCAGACCTTGCAAGATCGCTGTCGTCCATGCAGCCCAAGCTCGTATCACTCCATCGGAGATTTGGTACACACCCATGTGGAGAGGGAGGGGAGTACGAGACCTTCACAACCGACAGCCCTCTATTCAAGAGCTCCATCGACATCGAGGTGAAAGAGGTCGTGGTAGTGAACCAGAATGACGTCGCGCCCGTGGCTTATCTGCGAATCAAACGTGCGCTACTGGTCAGCAAGGAGGTCGCTCCAGTAGCCAGTCCGATCAATTTTACTGTCCCCCCCTTGCTCGAAGATCCGTTCGAGACTGTGCGCGTACACATGGAGAGGTCCTTTAATGGCGCAGCGTTGGCTTCGGCCTCGACAACAGCTTCTTTTCGCTTGCACGTAGTGCCTGAACCGGGACCGTCTGTCCGTTGTATTGGTCCGTGGATCGCAGTCGGCAACGTCCGCCTTCCGACATCTTATTTATGCCCCTTGGATGTCAAGGAAGAAGTCACCCGTTGTCTTGAAATGCTTCAAAGTGCGTGTAGATTCGTCACTGTCGCACTATCGTCAATACTCTCATAGATATACTAGCCAAAAATACATCCGCACACTCCGAACATCTGGAGCTCCTCTCGACTTCGGCCACCATAATGCTTCTCCTTCCGGTCCTCGACGGACCAACTTTTTCTTCTGCTAATGCAGCCTACGCGTCCTTTTTTGGTACCTCCCCGCCTGCAAGGGCTTGTGTAGGTGTTAGTGGGGTAGGTGTTGGACTAGACTGCTTAGCCTGGGCTGGGGGACCGAGTGGCACGCCGGACAACAAAACGCGTCCAAAAAAGATGAAAGGAGAACTGGGAATGAGAAGGGCACTTCACGTTCAGAGCGTGAGCTACTGGGCACCCGCAAACATAGGTCCCTATTCACAAGCTATTAGCGTACGTTAATCTCCCCTTTTACGCGCTCCACGCTGTCAACGCTTTTGGGTTGTCCGGTCCATCTTCTCTAAACGAGTGTGTTTACTTCTCAGATACCACCTTATACGTTCATATCTGGCCAGATAGGATTAATACCTTCTTCCCTGACCTTACCATCGCTTCCAGTCGCGCCGCCGCCGTCTCTCTTGCCATCGTCGACAGTGTCTTCCACGCTTCCGCTCGAGACAGCGCTGGTCCTACAACACACAGCTCGAATCGTTCGTGCAGCGCCAAATTCTAGGTTAGGTGACGGAAGCGAGGGTGGTTTCGGTGGGAGTGACTCGAGCTCCGAGCTGGGAGAATGCGACGTGTCAAGGTATGCAAGGGGGGAGGGTGGGTGGATTCAGCTTGCGATATATTACCTCGTTCATATAGGGGATGTGGACCATGTCCGGAAGAGCGTGGAATCGGTTGATGGGGTGCGCCCTTCTCGTCCCTCGTCCCTCAAGAACGCTAATTCCATCATGATTGACGAAGTTGACGCCGACGCTCTATGCAGTCCTTTCATCTCTTCCGCGCGACGCTCGTGTAGAGAAACAAGTTCTTGTGCATAGTGGCCGATTTATCACTTTTGATGGAGAAACATCCGAGGAAGAGGATATGGAAGATGAAGAAGTGGTAATGAAATCCCCTGAATTTGTCCAAGGTGACGCTCTCTAAATTTACGTGGGGCAAGTCCCTGACCCTCGTGGCGTGGTTCAACTTCATATCGGAATTAATGAAAAAAAAAAAGGTGATATGACAGTTCAGCATCCTGAATACACTGGCGATGAAATTCGCATCCACTATGAAATATCCGGGTTCCCGCCCTCTTCAGAAGCCTGCGCTGTCATTTTTATACTGGACCCTGTCGAGCATAGCCCGCAAGATGCGCTCATTGCACAGGCAGCAACGCGAATGAAAGCAATAACAGAATTTAAGCCCTTTTGGAAGCGAACCTTGACTGCGAAGGCGTTTGTGAGCCATCAGTCAAGGAACAGCGGAAGATGTGCGTCGTGTCCTGGTGTTGCGCGTTATAATCATTTCCCTCATTCCCCGACATACAGATGTCGTCCCCCTCCTCGAAGTCATGTTCGGGAGTGAGATGCCAGCTCTGACAGTGGTACCCTCTTGCCATATTGTTGCGAGGGCGGGGAGCGGGTGGGATTGGGCAGTCACGCTGATGGCTGTTTAGCAGCAGACCTGGCATCCGGACAAACCACTGGGGCGCATTGGATCCTGCATGTATATGCAGGTGAAAAGGATTGGCAGACGATGGCGAAAACCAAAGACGGAACTAGAGAGAATGTTGCAGTACGACGAGATTGTTGATAACAAATGCAAGCATGTGACTGGGGATGATTACCTATTCCAATTGTACACTATAGTCGCGTCTCTTCCTCTTCTGCTTTCAAGGTCCTCAAAGCCCTGAGTGCGGCCCGGACCTCCTTCTCCGCCTTGGTAGGTGGTACCATCCTTGCAAACGCAGCACCCAAGAGTGTGCAAAGCCCACCAAATCGCAATACCCAGGCCACACCATTCTTTTCAAAGTACGTTGTATGATCACCAAGGGCACCAGATGTAAGGCTCGACAAGACATCATCAGAGGGAAGTGGTTTGGAGGGTGTGGACTCGTCAACAATGCGGAAGATGAGACTTGCTACAACCGCGATCTGTCATGTGGGGGACACTCAGCGGCTTTGACGAGAGGAACGGGGACATTACATACGATGAACTGTGGCATTACGATAGCCAAGTTGTGGATCCCGAGTATCGTTCCCCCCGCCAAAGGTTTGCTCTCTTCCCCGCTCAATGGCTCACCAGCTGCAGCTCCGTCTGCTTCTGGGTCGTCGTGCTCGTGTTGTATAAGAGGATCGCGTTCATCAACGGAGCGTCGTGCCGCAGGACGGGAAACGACTGTCCTTGACGGGCGTTCGGTCATCTCCTTCAGAAACTGTGTCAAGACAGTAAATACTCAAGATATCCATATAAACGAATGGAATACCTGCCTCCATGATAATAGCAAAAGGTACCCAACAAGCTACGCTCCAGCAAATCCCGACAAGGCTGATCATAGCGATTGCTCCAGAAACCGTAGATATCCAAAGCGAAGTGAACATAAGGACCGAGAAAAGTACCATAGCGCCCATCCAGATGTCTCTTAAGAGAAGTGGTCTGCGAGGGAGTCGGACGGGTTTCCCTGAAGCGAGGGCTTCCTCGCGCCACTGGTAAAGTTTAAGGCGAAGGCGCTGAATGTGTGTTTGCTCATCATCACCCTCTTCAGGGAGTATACTGGGATCGCGGCGTGCGAGGTTGGGAAGAGCAATACCGGCAACGACAGCCACTGTAGATGAGGCAAATTGAGATCGGACCAGACGCGGGGTAAGATGATCCATACCGATACTGTAAAGAAGCATTGCGAATTCGCCAGTCCGTGTGGCCACTTCAATGTCTGGCTCCTTGCCGAGCTGGTAAGCCATGACTTGACCAACATAAGTGGTGGAGTAAAAGAGGAAGGGGAACCTAAGAGGAAGTCATATAAGACGAGCCTACATGTCGCACGACCGAATGAACAACACACCAGCCCATGAAAGCGAAAAGTTGCACAAAGCAAACTCTTCGGATAGGCTTGGGAAGGTTAATGACAGCCAGGTAGATGTTCTCTAATACGTCGTGAAGTTTGTTGTGTCTAGGGTTCAGATGATCAACCTGTGTAAGAAGAGGTAACAATATATCCCACCTCTCTTTCCTCTTGTCCGCGGTCTGTTTCTCTTCATGGCAAAAACATGTAATCCAGACAGTGATGACGAGGATAACAATACTAAGAACGCAAAACTTGCGGAACTGATCACCCCCCAGAAAATTCAGAAAGGGAAGCTTCGCAAGAGGCAGAAATCCTATACGTAGCACATTGAACGCATCGTCACGTACACAGCAGGATGTGAGACGTACCAAAACCGTATCCGACGATATTGCCCGCTTGGCTCATACGGCTGTGCCACGCATTTCCTGCATTTAGTTGCTCAGGAGGGGTGACGTCCAGAAGAAGGTTACGCAGGGACGCTTGCAAGGCATTGAGTGCAAAATCAAGAACATAGAACGCAAAAACGGCGATGCCAATGGAAACGTTGGCCACCTGAAACGCGATGAGAGCAGAGAAGTATCCCTATATGATCGACAACGCACTTGCTTCTGCCGTTCCGGGTCCCAGTCGCCAGCACCTCCACCAACCAAATCCACAAAGAAAGAAGCAGTGCTTTGACAGTACGCAAGAGCAGCTGTAGAGAACACGAGCGCCACAGTCGAAATAACAACCCAATATCTCCGCCTGAACCTGGAATGCGATGAATCTGAGATAGCGCCTTCCGCCGAGATTACCTTCTCGCGAAAACGACGCAAAAGAGAGAATCAGCGCACCAATAAGGGGTTGAGCAATCAACCCGCTGATAGGGCCAGCGAGCCAGACGAGACTCGTGACTTGCTCGGATATACCCAGAGATAGGAGAAACGGCGTGCCGTATCTGTAGGTACAGGTATCACCGATAACATCATGCCTGAGACACGTTTGCCAGCACGTACCCGAGCTCCACAGTCCAAGCGATCTGGGATCCTCCCATAGATATGCTGAGCGTAATGAGGTCCCATGTGGACAAGAGGTGTCGCGACTGTTCGGTGGGTGTTGTCGCACGCTTCCCGGGGTCGTCTGTGCTGCGATAGGAAACAGCCGTTTCGCTGGGAGGGACGGCTACAGCAGTACCCTGTTCGGGCTGGAGGCCAGAGGGTGTACGCTGCCTGTGGCGGGCAGCAGGCCATGCGATTTGGGAGGTTGGGTCCGGGTCCGGGTCGACGGCGTACGGGATGGCCATCGGACGAGGCGACGGTGAAGGTGTGAGGTCAATTGGGGACGTACAAGCACTTTGGTTCAACGTTCCTTTTTCAAACACCGGCATTCCCCGATTGGTCGTACAATTGATCTACTCTCTACTACAACTTGAATGTATGGACAACAGTTCTTTGCTACAACGACGTCTCATCCCCAGATGGATGTTGTCGACGATCCCCTCCGGTGCCCGCTGTGTCCGTGCTCGGCAGGCAGCGGGGGAGTCGGTTTTGACAACAGATTAAAAGGTAGGCGGCGTGTGATCGCAGCTGCAGCTGAAGACGATGCACTCCGGCTGCCCTTTCTTGGCGGTTCTGGAAAGTGCGCATATTGTGTAGGGGGACCAGTGTACATCTCTGGCTCTTCAACCAGCTTCTCTTCATAGCGAGGGCAATCAGACGACGACGCCCTCGAGACCATGGGCGTAGGAGAAAGTGAGGGCTGCCCAGGACGTGCACTGCTCGGGTTCGTCCCGGCCCTATTTCGAGAGGCATCACCTTGTGCTGACTGCGCGGGAATCGAGGTGGGCGAGGTTCGTAGCTGTGCAGCAGAGAAAGATGGCCGCAGAAGCCTTCGGGGGGCCGTCGTCCCTGTGATTGCTAGCGAAGAGATGCTATCAAGTTCATCATCAATGGCAGAGGGTCCTGCTGAACTGAGATTCGGCCCAGCTTGCGACCTGTTGTCTGTCGAAGACGTTCCTGCGCTTCCACTGCGGTTCCGTCTCATGTACTTCTCCCTTTCGTCGGCATCCCGTTCTCGCATCCGATTGACAATGGGTGATAACGATGCTTGAGGCGGAGGGTTTAAAGATAATGGTTGAGACGGCCCAGGAGAAGGTATGGAAAACGTGCCGTTGCTGCTCGTCGATGATACGTTGTCTGGTCTCTGTGGTGGCGAATGTAAAATTTGAGGTGGCTGTCTAGGGTGATGAGATGCAGAGGAAGACAGTGAAGATAGGCTCGTGGCCACATTAGGCGCAGCTCCAGCAGTGTCCAAGTCGCCACTATCCGAAGTCGCAGTTGTGCGGCTCCCACCAGAACCACTTCGCATGCGCGCAGCGACACTCTCGAGATCTTTTGGCCTGATGGGCAGATGAGCCGGTCGGTCCATCGCCAGCCCGCCTCCCC
>JBBPTA010000036.1:21869-42544 GCA_038093915.1 Boletellus aff. emodensis
GTTCCAGCTTCCCGACGTTCCCTTTAACGTTTGGTTCTCATCATTCCCTCTCTTAGCAGTCCAGGATAACCACGTGGCTCCGCGAAAAGCATGGTCGACACCAAGGAAATCTGGTGCTTGTGCGTCCATATCGAGCTGAAAACGAGTCTCGCTTGGAGCTTCTAAACCCGCTCGCACCGGCACGACTCCCACGTAGAGAGGGGGCCCGAGAGAGGAAGAGGCGACTTCCCCTAAAAGCAAGCGTGTCCCTGATCCCAACTGGGTTTTTGCGTCCTGTCGTGTCTACGCAGAGCCGCTTCCCAACTGTGCAGAAGCGGGTGCAAGGGTGTCACAAGGTCGTTTCTATGATGCACTTGAACGGAAATGAAGATACCCGCCCGGGAGGAATAGGGAGTTGGAGCTTGAGGATATGGGCGCGTTGGCCATCGGGATGGCCAGTGTCGTGGCGACGATATACAATTTTCGGACGTTGCATGGTTTCCTCTCGAGTTGGTAATGCAGGCCATCGAGAGGAGTGACGTCGCGCAGAATTGTCGTGCCCTCCGCAATGCATTTTGCAAGCTGGACGCGAGTGCGACGGCAGGGGCGGCAGAGGTGGCTAGCTGGATTTTTACCCTCGAACGGAGGGAGAGAGGGAGTCGTCTCAGGGGAAGCGGGGCTCTGTGGTATCTACGAACAAGCGGTGATTACAACGGTCGACCGCATTTACCTGACTGCACGCCCAAAGTGGGCTTTTGAGCGGGAACAGTGGCGCCTATCTTCTCGGACGACGTGGAAGGTTCTGAAAACACAGCGGGCGCATCTCAGATACGAGATGAGCCAGTAATAGTCGATCGATAACGCACCCTGAAGTCGAACCGCTCTGATTCCGGGCCCTTTCGGATCCTGTGCTATGAGAAGCCTCACATCGCACTGGAAAGCCAGCACATGCCTGCCCCAAGACGATCCAGAGCTGTATGCTTGCGGCGGACCCACCTCTCTATCGTTGCGCTCCGCACGAAATACTTGGGAAAAAGAACGACACGGGACCGACAACTCGGGGACCGGCCGTCGCTCGACGCGCGGGTCAAAGGACCTGCTGGTGTCCGTCAGCACGGGGTCGTAGAATGGCGGCCGCATGGCCTGGTGCAGTGAGTTGCCTGGAGTACTTACCGCTTGAAAGCCATCCATTCCCACGGAAACCATTGCAGTACAACACTTCCACATTGGGCGGCGTTCCTCTTGGCTGCTGCCCGTCCTGCGCAACGGTGGTCGAGGACGCTCAAACGCTCTCGTTTGCGCCTCTTGTTCTCCCACTCATCTTCCTTGCGCAGCCCGTCAAGCGTTCAGCACTCTTAGCAGACCTCGAAAGACGGTCTTGTCAGTAAAGTCATGCTGTCCTTGGTGCCGACTCACATGAGTCCTTGCAGAGAAACATGCAGCCAGCTCCTCCTCGCCTTGATCCCGTTGCCCAGGAGGAGGTCAATGCGCTCTCCGCCAGGATAGCCGCACTCCAGGAGCGAAAGCAGGCGCTGACCAACGAAGCGTTCCACGTCCAGTATTCCATCCTCACACTCCAAAGCCGGATCGCAGAAATCAACAACGACACCCTTCCGATATCCAGTCTGCCCTCCGATGTGCTTGCCATCATTTTCGAGGAGAGCAGGCGTCTCCTGAATCAGTGGTCTGGATCTCGAAGGCCTCTTCCCATCGAAGTCCAGCTCTCCCATGTCTGCTCTCGGTGGCGCCAGGTGGCACTCAGCACGCCATCACTGTGGACGACCATACGAGTTCCGATCCTTCACAAAGAGATCGCCGTCAGAACTTACCTTGAACGATGCAAGCAGTGCCCCCTCGACATTCACATTGGTCCCATGCTTTCCGATAAGCTGGATCTCATCTCGACGCTCCTCATTCCCCGAATACCTCAGTCTCGCGAGTTAATCCTTGACACAGAGGACCGTCAGGAGCTCTATAGAGTCCTCGGACTCCTCACTCACATTGCTGCGCCTCATCTCCGTCGACTGAAAATATCGAGCCACGACCTCGTTCGCGGACAGGGGCCTTACCCTCGCATTGAGCTTTTCCGATACGGTGCACCACTACTTGCGGACGCACGCTTGAGTGCTATTCCAATCACGTTCCCGAATACCTTCATCCAAACACTTCATTTCGATCCGTTACCTGGCCCGGGAGCACCACTTTCTAGGAGTGATCTACTGAGCATGATCACACCGTTCTCGTCCACACTCACCACACTGCATCTCAAGGGTTTCGTGAGCGGGTTCCACGAGGAGCCAGGCAGCGTGCCTCTGGTGTTACCCGCTCTCCGCGAGCTTCTTGTCCACGGAAATGCCTTGATTCATGGCTTCAACGTCTTCCGCAATATCTCCACCCCGGCTCTCCGTGCCCTTACATTATTTGCCGTCAAGAGACCCGCTTTGTCAGCAATACACAGATTCATGACGCGGACATGTCCTGAGCAGTTCCAGGGTTTGCATGCCCTCAATTATATAGAGGGTGATATGGATGATGATCTGGAAATATATCTTCCGCATACGACCTCGGAGCTGACCCACCTCTCGGTGACGATCGGCCACCACTCGCAGCTCCTGCGGCTCTTGCTTAATAGCGATAAACAGGCGTCATTGCACGGCACAGCTCCACTGTGGCCCAATTTACGTACCCTCACGCTTCATCTCGCTCGACCGTGGATGCAAGACAGGGATGATGGAGATGACGAGGAAGATGAAATACCACCCATGATGGTGATGCTCCTTGACGTTGTCCAACAGCGAAAGTCCGTTGGCCGACCGCTGCACCTGGTGCAGCTCGAAGGTCCGAACGCGCGCACGTTCCAAGAGCAATTTGGCTCGGCTCTCGCCAAGTCGCACCTACACGTGGACATGCGAGTCATCCCCCAACCTTCGACGGACTTCAGGCCCTGTGATCCCGATTGGGCCTACACTGGCAATTTCTACGGATCACAGTATCGTGCGCACGTGTACCGGAAGTTGCAGGCTCAGGACTGGGGGTTGGCTGGATCGGGACCGAGGGGCCCACCGACGATCATACATACCACTCCGTGAGTTGGGTTGCAGCGATCCTCAGTGGTGGGGTGTTGCACCCGCGCGCGTGTACTGTACATACGGACCGGTCTTTGATGGATTCCATACCTGGCAGTGTCCGAGCGACCCTTTGAGAATGAGGTGTGGTTGATCAGTGATCATGTCCATCATGAGACAATGGCGGTCACACTACATAAACCAACGTTCATTCATTCATACTCGAGACCTCCGTCCGTCGCCGTATTGGTCAACGGCGTAGAAATTTCCGTGGCATTGCCCTGCCTTGGCCCATAATACTCCGAGAAGCATTCCGAACAAGGCAGCCCGGTACGTCGTCCCAGACATGGAGTTCTGGCCCCCTCAGAAACGTGTTTCCAACGTGTCTCGTAGCTCCTCTGCTTCGCCCTTTAACCCGGGGAGTCGATGGAACATATCCCAATTGAACTCTTAGCCATTCCCCATCGTACGTATCCCGCAAACTTTACCGTCGCACTTTACTGAGGCAGAGTCCGAGCAGTGGCAGATCAATCCATGGCCCTCCGTTATCTCAGCGACGAAGCCAAATGCGGCATGCGGCTGAAGGACGAGTTGGAGCAACTCACCAGCCAGATCAGTGGACTCCAGGCGTCACACGACGAGATAGTCCGTGTCATGCGGGAGCTGCAAACCCGGGCAGCGCGCATTCAGAACGCCAAGGCTGCAGTCGCTCGGTTGCCTTCCGATGTGCTCGTGATGATATTCGAGGAATGTCGTCACATGAACCCCCAGTGGTCCGGCGTGCTCAGCCTGCTCCGTCAGCTCCCCGTCGAAGTCCGTCTGTCGCACGTTTGCAGCCAGTGGCGGGCCGTCGCACTCTCCACACCGAGCCTCTGGTCTTCTATACATTTCCCGTTCGAACACAGAGAAGAATCACTTAATGAATACCTCAAACGATCGGAGGGCAGCCTTCTCCAAGTATATCTGGGGCCATGGGCCAAGTACTCGAATCTAGAGCGCATCCTGACGACTGTGCTGATGCCGCACGTGGGCCGTTTTGAGGAGCTGGTTCTGGACGCGGTGTCCAGGGAAACGCTTTCCACGTTGTTGCTCGCGTTCCGCGACGAGGCTGCGCCCTCCTTGAGCCGGTTGAGGATCATGTGCAGGGGTACCATCGTCACGCACGGGTCATTCCCGGTCGCGAACATCTTCACAAAGGGCGCACCGCTGCTGACGGACGTCCGTTTCGACAATGTTCCCGTCATACTGCCCAATCCCGGTGTGGAGATGCTTTCGTTTTCCGTTTATCCCGGACCACAGTTTCCCTTGTCGCGGACCGGGTTCCACCAGGTGTTAAGTGCTTGCCCTTCTCTGAAGACGCTCCACCTTCGGGGGTTCGTGGAACTCATCACCCAGACGCCTATATCCCCGATCCCTTTGCCTACGCTTCGCGAACTCGTGGTCAACGGACGCATGCTCGCGGCCGGACTCCGCCTATTCGATCTCATCTCCGCCCCTAACATCGAGACGCTCATTCTCGAAGACGTAAAAGCGCACTCGCTCGCGTCCATCCACAAATTCATTGCGCGCTCTTACCCACACGCGTTTCGGTCGCTCAGCAAGCTCCATTATGTCCGGTGCGAGTTCGGACCCGACATGGATGTGCATCTCCTCCGTGCGACGCCCAGCGTCTCGGACCTCGTGCTCAGTGTGGACAAGCACATGCACCTCGTCCGGCTACTCGTCAACAGCGACAAGCAAGCGGCGATACACGGGTGTCCGCCAATGTGGCCGGGCCTGCGGACCGTGACACTGCACACGCAGGGCTACGCGGGGCACGCGGTCGGCGTTGCGGGCGTGCCCGTGAACGAGCCCTCGCCAACGATGCTCCTCCTGCAGGAATTCATCGCGTGCCGGAACGCGCTCGAGAAGCCTGTCACGCTGCTGCGTTTCAAAGGGCCGAACGCGGGCGCGTTCAGCAACGAGTTTCACTGGGGGCTGAACCAGGCGAAGCAGTACGTACCGACGCAGACGATCTGCTGCCAGACGCCCGCGATGCTCGTCGACTGCGGGTACAACGACGAGGATTGGGCGGGGATCGCAGAGGCGTACAGCAGCCAGCTGCGGCAGTTTTTGGCGCAGGTCTCGCTCGTGCGACATCAGATCGCGCCGGTGCTCCCCCCGAATTTCAACATACAGCATCTGAGGCGCCGAATCGGCGTGCCGGCATGAATCCCCAATAATTTAGACGGACTTTTTCCCGCTTTCCCTTGTCTCATTGTTTCACATGGTGCATCTCATCACGATCGACGTCGCTCATCACACATTATTTGTTATCAACCCATCTCACCCATCATTATAGCGTCTCTCTCTTCTCCCCGCAATCTTTTATTAGCAATCTAGACGATGGCTTTCTCTCCTTTACCACACTACCGTTCTCTATTTAATTTTAAAAGAGGGACCAACCATGGCCTAAGCCAATCCCAGTATCCCCTTGCAGTAATTCCATACGCACGCGCATTTGCAAAAACGGAACTTTAGAACTTTAAGACGTCGGGGATATCTATGGCCTGATGATCGAACTCGTCTCGTAAATTAGATGGAAGCATAAATATACTATAAAGTACCAGATATGCCCGTTTCTTCGAGGTCAGAGAAAAGACGGGAGGGAAAACAATACAGGAGGTTCGGTCGACAAGAATAACATGGCTTTGCCTCGTGGCACCGGCGCATGTGAAATGTCCTTCGGTTTTCGTTTCTTCATGTATCACAGCTTGGCTTTCGCCCTTGTCTTCCAGTTCTCGCGTGCTTCTTCGCCAAGCGCGCCTGCCTGCGCGAGTGCATCTCTCTCTTCCGCTGAGAGGCCTAATTCGATAAGAATGTCTTCGCTGTGCGTCCCGGGCTCGAGTATCGTCGTGGGGAGCGACCCTGCGTGCGTAGAAGCAGGCGTGCGGCTGAGCCGAGGATGTGGAGCAGGACGAGCCGACCCAGCCGGATCGACCGACGCAGCTTCGGCAGGAGTCAACACTGGCACCGCGCACGCGTCCGAATCTGGAGGGAAAAAAAGTGTTTGAGCGCGGGGAAATCAACACATCGTTGATCACATGACGCAGTGGCACCAACGCGACTGACCATGAAACACGTCCGCCCAGTAGTCTCTCGGGAGCGCCTTGAACCCTTGTTCGATGTACTGGCGCAGCTTGGGCCAGTCGTCCTTGGTGAACCGTTTTGCGCGCGTGGGGGTCCATTCTGTCTTCCTGCCGTTGATGCGAAGCGCGGCGTTGAATCTGTCGATGAACGTGGCGAAAAACTGGGGCTCGATACAGCCGAGACTCATCCATTTCCCGTCGGCGCAGGTGTAGATGCCGTAAAAGGGTGCGCCCCCGTCGAGGTCGTTGGACCCGCGCGGCTCGGAGAAGTAGGGAGAGGCACTGTGTGCGTTGAGGAGGGGGAAGGAGGAGACGTAGCGCGTGCCCGAAACCTAGAGACGAGACTCGGATGACGACGACAAGGAAACAAGGTGCGATGTAGACGAGTTACCATATCTGCGTTGACGACTTGACCACGTCCGCTCTTACCGCGCTCGATGAGTGCCAAGAGAATGCCAGTCGCACACAAGAGACCACCGCCGGCAAAGTCACCAAGAAGGTTTAGAGGGAAGCTGGGTTTCTCGCTCGTGCCTGGGAGCATCTAAAATCGCGAACGTCGGTGAAGATAGATACCCCGAGATTCTAGCTTATCGTACAGCCAACACGCCGCTAAGGGCTATATAGTTGATGTCGTGGCCTGGTGAAACACCGTCAGACGCTGTGGCTTGCCCGGAGGAAGTCGGACACATACCAGCCATGGAAGCATACGGGCCTGCATTCCGGTAAATCGGACCCTTGGCTTCGTGGGGAGATTCACTCACCTTCCCGAGGATATCTAAGCAAGGTGATGAATGATAAAGCCGGTTAATGGAAACCAGCGGACCCACCCGGCGATCCGTGCGTAGATCAGCCTGTCATTCAGACCCTTCTTTCCCTCCGCGTCGAGGAATACCTCCGGACCCAGGCCGAGCCGCTCGAGAACGCCGGGCCTGAATGTGTCGATGAGGACATCGGCCTCGGCGATGAGACGCTTGGCGATTGCGAGTCCGGCTGGGTTCTTGGTGTCGAGCACAATCGAGCGTTTTCCTTCGCAAAGCGCGTCGTTTGTGGGCGGACAAGATGGCCTGTCGATGCGCGTGACGGAGGCGCCGTGGTGAGCGAGAACAAGGCCGGCGAACGGGGCGGGGGCTAGACCCGCAAACTTGTTCGTCCCGCGTCAGTGGTGGACAATCGCCCAGCCGGGGTGGACGCACCTCGATCACCTTGAGTCCGTTCAACGCCATCGTAAAGTCGAACGTGGGCGGGTTAGATGGACGGGGCTTCGCTGGCAGGATAAGGGTAGGTCTGTTTTATGTTTCAGCACGGCGGCCAAGGCCCCGGAGCAGGCGGCGACGTGGCCCTGCGTATTATAGCATCTGGGCAGTGCGCAAGGTATTGTTTGACCACTCCGAGTCTCAAAGAGACAAGACGCCTTGCCCTGTTTGGCTACCACGAACACGATCCAGGCTAGATATGTCTGATATCCGAACTCGACCATTCACCACATCGCTCACTCCGATACGCGTTGGTGCGCAGGACATTGGAGACGGAGGCGGATCAGACCTGCCCGACCACCCTGACCAGCAAAATTCGGATCTAGGCCGTGGTGTGAACAGAGTTGGCGGTAATTAATTATTGAAATATGTTCCCAAGGTCCTCAATTCAACCTGTTCTTGGACTCTGTTCGTTGCATGGCTCAGCAACTCGTCTAGGTCAGTGCCAAACCCACTATGGAAGTGCTCCATGGCTCCAGTTCTTCGAGTATGCGACTAAAAGTCGAGTAGGTTATTTGACGTCCCTTTTGCCGCGTGGGATTGCTCCGTCACGATGACTGGTCGTGTGCTCTCCGTTGGCTACGCAACCCTGCCTTGTTCTTTTGTTTTTACCGCGTAGCCCAGGAGCCGCTCCTCGGTCCGATGCCCTTCTCACACATGCAGTGGCTTTGGTAAGGTGAACATCCCAGAGAGTCATGCTCGTGTTGTCACGCATGATCGTCGGAGGCTCCCTTGCCAGCTCGCTACATATTACCGTTGCAGCCCACCGTACCTTTTGTGCCCGGGGTGCTGATACTTGCTTGGCGTTCTTCGTGCTGCATGGCCCAGCATCCATACCTCCGTCTATGAACTCTGGCCTGTCTGGCTTCCGTGATCGAACCCGCCTTCCCTGAGGGATTTTTCAAGCAAGTCACACTGTTCAGGGAACCGCATTGATCGGGGTTGGCCAGAACTGCTCAAGACCACTCGGTCAGCAGTAACCCTGAATCAAATGCCCCATCTCCAACCACACAGCCTACCATCCTTTTTTCAGAAATGAAAGACCGAGTTCGTATCGCACCACAGGTACATTGACTGGAGATATCAGGCGACTTGATGACATGGAACCCCTGTCGAGACGGTATACCGTATGTCGACGGGTGGGAACAGTTACTGACATCACTCTTGGTCCCCCGTTTCAGAATCTTGTCACACTAGACTCATATCATCGTGGCTCCTGTACGTCATGTCATTGGATCCGCGGTGTTACATGTTCGACTCGACCGTGCCAGCTCAGTTGCTGCTGGCGTCGGCGATGGTTATGCAGCCAAGACACGGTGTGCGTGCTTATCGGTACAATATTGGCACTTGAGCTGGTTTCTCGATCTTAGATTGACCTCATGTTCCAGGTCTGGTTCTATCAGGGCGGCGGTGGGTACAGGACACACAAACGCCCACCCATCAACTATGCACATTAACATTCACGCAGGTTGACCGCACACGTCCAGCGAGTTAGTGACGGATTCTACTACTCTTCCGCTCTGAAGGAGTTTCCTTGCAGGCAGACCCGTGGCGGCCCCGCGTGAATGCGGTTCGATCCCCGATAGTTCTTTTTTCATAATCGGTAAGGAATGATATCCTTCCAGAGTCGAATCGTTGTCCCTCCATACTTCGTCCTTGTAAGGCGATGTTGTTGGTGCGTCAATTTTTCCCTTTGGGTTTCCGGATATGGGCTCGTATGACTGGATATGACCCTCACCGCGGACGTGTTGGGGGCCTTTTCAGGTACCCTTGCTTATCAGAGCTCCATCCAGGCGGACCATGGTGGTCTTCCTTTCCACAATCCCGAATTTGTATTAGTGCGATCTTCGCACTAACATAAATGTACTCAATTGATGTGCATACTCCCCGTTGACTGCCTCAGCTGACTTATTCAGGTGTTCACCGATCATTGATCATGCTTAAGCTTGCTGGCTTGAGAGCCCAGTCACCCCAGGTAACCACATTTTGGCGATTAAATTAACCGATCCTCTGATCCTCACCACCACCACCACCACCACCACCACCACCACCACCATCACCACAGACGGCGACCTTCCAGTTTAACTCGCGGTCACGAATCTCCGAAATGACAAGTGTCCTGCCAGGCTTGCAATCCTCATGTGTGAGGTATATGTGCTCCTACATCGCAATGTATCTTTTCACCGTTGATTTTTCTGACGCACGTTGAGCACTGTGGGCAGAGGGTCAGTGCAAGAACGATGATCGAACTTGGTGCGGAGATCATGTATGTGTTGAATGTGGCGACGAGGGCTGGATGACGTTCGTGACCGGTGAAGGAGTACATCACAGGTGGTTAGATGGACGTTGTAGCGTCGATCGGATGTGAATAGTTGTTTGCGTAGTAGTAGGACAAATGAAGTAAGTCACCCTCACAGGCTGAATTCTCCACGTCCGAGCCTGCATGAGAGTTCTGGGACCGTTCCGGAATCTCATCGCTATGGCGGCCAAGACCAAAGTACCGATTTCTGAGCTCCCTCTACCACCGCCTTCGCACGTCCTGACCCACTGTCTCACTCCAGACCCCAACGAACCGACCCCGTCCGCCTTTATCCACGATGTCCTCCAGAACCGACCCAGCATTCAGCGTCGTGCACGCCTTTTGCCTGCCAACGCCCACTTTGCCTATGTCTCCCCGATGCCCCTAGAGTTCCCCTACCACGTATCTCCCACCCCATCCTCCGACATCGACGACAAGGCGGCACACATCGAACGCTGGCTCAATGCGCACGAAGCAATTCTCCCTGCCGAGTCAGACCTCAAACAGGACGAGAGTCCCAATGGGCTCACCAAGTTCGTCTCTCAGGCGCGAGATCAGGCGCGGGTCCTCGTTGGGTTGTCGGAGACTTGTCTCCGGGACTGTTTTCCGCACTTGGACGTTGGGGATGCCTTTGCCGTCCTTGGACGTCCAGCGTTGGTGCCGACGAGCGATGGGGAGGGGGAGCAAGCACAGGCGCAGACGTCGACACCTGCGGGGCATGCTCGTCAGGAGCTCGTCGACGTGCTGAGCGGGCACGCCGTTCTCATGTCTGCCGACGCCGCCGCGGACGGCAAAGGCTACGCGCCGTGGGCTCTCCGATACAGCGGGCACCAGTTCGGCACCTGGGCGGGTCAGCTCGGGGACGGGCGGGCGATTTCGATTCGTGCGTGTTGCTTGATGACTGTTTGGACCCCGCGTTTTTCACCGAGACCCTGTTGTGGGGCGCACCAGTCTCCACGCCGCATCCGTCCGAGAGGGGCGTGACGTACGAACTTCAGCTCAAGGGCGCTGGTCGCACCCCGTTTGCTCGCATGGCGGACGGGCTGGCGGTGCTCCGCTCTTCGATTCGAGAGTACCTCTGCGCCGAAGGTAGTTTACTCTCACGTCGGTCTTTCTGGTGTCGCTCATGAACCACTGTCAAGCTATGCACGCACTATCGATACCTACTACTCGGTCGCTCGGTCTCGTGTATCTCCCTGAGCTACCGGTCATACGCGAGAGGAGGGAGAGAGCATCTATATGCGCCCGTGTCGCAGAGAGTTTCATCCGGATAGGCAGCTTCGAGGCGCTGTCTCCTCCCGCGAAAATGTTTTTCTTTGGCGGCGGGCAGCAAGACGCCGATTACGACGCGTTGCGCATCCTAGGAGAGTGGGTCGTCAAGAGGGTATTGAAGCTCAACGCGGTGAGCGTCGACGCTGGTGACGCATGGGGTAAGGCATTTGTCCTTGAGGTGGCCCGTCGGAACGCCCGGATGGTTGCCGGCTGGCAAGCATATGGATTCATGCACGGTGTTATCAATACGGACAAGTAAGTTTCTTTGGAATCCTTCTTAGGATGTTCTGACGTGGTGTCAGCGTGTCCATCATGGGTCTCACGATCGACTATGGTGAGTGCTCCATGAGATGAACATGTTGCGGTTCGAGTATCATGTCACATATAGGACCCTATGCATTCATGGACGTCTTTGACCCCTATCATATCTGTAATCACAGCGACGCAGAGGGACGGTATGCTTACATGGTAAGACGAACGGCTCCACTTCCGATTTGTCGTCTGATTGCGTGTTCTAGAACCAACCAAACGTGATGTGAGTACGTTTCCTATCCGTAGAGCCTCCTTTAGACGTTCACAGTGTGTATGCTTGCCGTGCCCTGCTTAATGCGCTCGTCCCACTCATTGGCGCGGAAATATCCCTCGGAAACAAGGCCGTCAGAGAAGGTTGGGCTGCCGACGTTTCGTCCGACACCCTTCAGTCGTGGCGTACTACCGCCCTCGAACAAACTCTGCCTGAGATGGAGCGTATCCTCCAAGAAACCTGTGCCGTCGAGTACAACCTCCTCTTGCGCAAACGCCTCGCACTCCGACTCAAGGTGGACAATGACCAATCAGATATTTTTCAGCCCTTGCTAAATTTGATGGAACACCAACGATTAGATTTCCACGGCACGTTTAGAAAGTTGTCGCGTTTCCGACCAGGGATGGTGAGAGAAGGGGAGGGAGAGGCGACAGGCAAGCTGGAGGGGTTTATCGATATCTTGCTTGAGGGGACGCCGGAGCCGGATCGTTTGGACAAGGCACAGGCGAGAGAGGAGTGGGTCCGGTGGCTCTCAAAGTACGCCGACAGGATCGATCGCGAAGCTTCTGAGTGGGTTGGAGAGTCCGACTATGTCGCTGCACGGGAGAGGACACTCAACGCAGCCAATCCACGTTTCGTATTGCGCCAGTGGATCCTAGAGGAGGTTATTAAGAAGGTGGAGACGGACCCTATGGCTGGAAGGCGTGTTCTAGCAAAGATGTTGCAGGTACGTGCAGCCGGTTCCGTCGAGAGACAGGGAGGTGACGTGACTCGCATACACATAGATGGCCAGCTCTCCATTTGAGCCGTGGGGTGCCGAGGGCGATGATACGCCAGACAGTGCGCTCGATCCAGAGATTAGAGAGGAGAGACGATACTGTGGCATGGGGGAGAAGCGGTTGTTAGGCTTTCAGTGCAGCTGCTCGAGTTGAATTACGGATTTCGAGTAGGCATGTTGTAAGTGATGTACACCAGCAAGTGCGTCATTTCCTGCAAACGACCCCCATATGTTGAAGCTACATTGGTTAGCGCACGTGCAGATGGATAAACTTGCCAGGTGGTTGGCAAAAGTGTGAACAAAGCTACAGTCAAGGTCATGCACATGGGATGAAGCTAAGGACGTACAGACTTGGCCAGCCGATTGAGGACTTCAATCAGCGACCGATACACTTCTCTTGTTACTTAAGCAACCACTTATTTTATTGCGTCATTATGCAGGTGGCGCTTCGTAATTACGAAAGACCCGCAGACTGTCCTTGCCAAGCATGACAGGCTTGTCCGGTTCCCTTCGATCCCGGCCGTGGTGTGTGTGCAATGCTTCTCGCCATTCTCTTCATTGTTGCTGCATCAGTGCTGGTTCCTGCGCTCGCTGTCCAGGTGTCAACAAGCCCTAGCCAGCATTGGAAAGGCGAGAACAAGAACCAAGTCATTTTTGGCGCCGAGGGTCCTACAGAGTGGAACCTCGATGAGCCTCCAGACCCTAATGATACTGACCACCTCGTGTTCGAGACGGTGCACTCGCTGCTCCAGCACTGGCCGAATACACGTATGAGGAACGGTGAGTGATGCACGCGCTCGAGGCGTTGACATTATGCACATTCTCTTTCTAGGCCACAACATCGTGCCAGGCATCGTCCCAAAAGGAACGCTCCTATATCACGGCACGGATGGTGACCGGGTGTTGCCAGTGGATCCAGACTGGGTCGCCACCGACCCCGAACATGCGCATGTCTTCTGCGTGGATCGGATTACTTGGCTTTCTCGACGGAAATGCAAGCTTTACTCACTCGCGGTCACTCGACCTCTCAAGATCATATATTTTGATGGAAATAGCGGTGCGAACACGCTCAACGACACGATGGATACACAGGACCTTCTCGCATGGGGTGAAGTTGCCCCCGATGATCGTAGCGAAAGGCAACGAATCAAAGAACTTTGTAGGTGGGGAGTGAATTTCGGTTTAGATGGCTTCGTGAGGTACATCTTTTTCTCGCCTAGTTCAATGTCTTGCTGCACTGAATGTCATTCACAGGATGGAAATGGATTTGTATGTAAATACAAATTTTGCCGATAGTTCAACTCCTAAAACACGGCTTTAGTGAGATCATGCTTTGTGACCTTACCTCTGGCCTTGACGTCGTTTCCTCCTCAACTTTGACGAGTCGAGGGTATCTTGGGCCCGGCCGGCGTAAGTCTTTGTCTGCTTGACTTGGAGATGCTCAGATGGCTCCGGATAGCGGGATTCATCACGTTCGAGGTCATGGAGGCGGGTTCTTGGCACAACCGTTTCCCTGGCGAAACCCGCGTTCAGCTCGATCTCGCTGGACTTGTGTCTTTCTACGACACTCGGCTCGTCCCGTCACTTGTTGCCACTCGGACCGGTCAGGAGAGGTGGGACCACCGTGTGCGGGGTGTATCCAGCCAAGATTTATTCGCTGTGAAATCGAGGCTAGAAGCCATTTTGGCCAGGCCCTCTGGTCCGTCGAGCGGAATTGAGTGGAAGACGCTCATTCAGGTGGTCGTTGACCGATTCGCCGGACGACTGGAGCTGACGCGTCATCTCCTGAAGTCGTCGGTAGCAGACGCGATTGAAATGGTCGATCTCGCCAACAAAACTCAAAGTCAGCTTAGGATCATGTTGACACCTTACCTCCTTCTCTCGGCCACACCAACCGGCCGGTCAGACGATGGCGACCTGGACTGGACGAAACCCATCTACAAGCATTGTGCCACGGCATATGTGCACTTCACGGAGGCAGAGGTGGGCTCTATGACCGATTCAGAGAAGTTACTTCTTCGGGCTGTGCGAGGAACCAGTCGGGAGATATGCCGCGTGGTGACGAAGATGTGGGCTACCGGGGTGCATGCGGGCATCGACTCGTCAAACACAAAGGAATCCCCTGACCTTGCCGAGGTGATCCGAGTTAGGAGTATCTGGAGAGACGACTTGGAGCGGTTGATGGGATGGCTCGACTGGAGCGTGTGGGTAAAGTGTAGCCCCAGCTGTGGCCCCGAGGTGCGTCTGTTGCGCAGTCGGTTGACCTTGCGCGTTGTGATGTACCGATTAATGGGCGGTCGACAGGAAATGTGTTACTTGCCTACCTGGCCGATCGGCTTTCCCCTGCCCGTGCGCCGCAGACTGCCTTTTCCGTCTGAGCCTGAAGAGAGACTGTCCACCTTTGACCGGCGAACCGTGGTCAGGGAAATTCTTGCTGAAGAGGTGCGAAAAGCTATCAAGCCCGAACCTGACGAGTGGATCCGACCACAACCTAAATGCATCAGACGGGTCTCCCCTTGGGGATTTTAATGGTTTGTCGACGGAGGAACGCCATACGAAACGTCACGTTCATTGTGTTATTATCAAGCTTTCTGCAAGTATGAAGAGCCTTACCGTTCAGTTGGACTGGGAGAGCGTTGATGGCCCTGTTTCAGTTTCGATCGGCGTGTCTGGATCACCGAGTTGATCTGCGGGCGTACAATAGGTTGAGCGTGTATGTCGCTAGTACCCACCGTCGCAAGTTCAGAGGCAGCAGTGTCGTGGACTGATCGCGACGATTGAGATCTTGTCTAGTTTCTTGATTGTTCTAATGTACGAGGAATAACACACGCATGTCCGAGTCGAGCCTAATCTGATCGCTCTGCCACTTGCGACATGGCGACACCACCGCCGTCACCACTTCACACTTTGCGCATCCATCAGCAATCAGTCTTGGCGGTCTTTGTCTCGTCAGACAACGAACGGATATATTCTGGGGATACAAAAGGACGGGTCGTCATCACATCCTCCAGGTCCCTCCGGGCAATCGCGGACTGGGAAGCCCACAAGGACGGTCTGCTGGGCATCGAAGAATTCAGCGACGATATCATCACGTCCGTATCCTTTCATTGACACTGCACCAAGAAAAAAAAAACTGACAGACACGTCGCCGCCTGTTCGCAAGTCACGGCAGGGACAACAAGATCCACGTCTGGCAACGTCCAACGGAATCGGTGCCCATCCGACAGGGTGGGGCGGCCTCCTTGACGGACCACCCTCCCCCCCCGCTCCGATACTCGATGGACGTCAACGCGCTCAATTTCTGTCGATTCTCTCTTCTTTCGAGCGCACGTTCGGAGGGCGAGGCGGCGGCGCTCATCGCTGTCCCGAACCTCGTCGAGTCAGCTCTAGTAGGCTCTATCCGCAGGCGGTCACAGCTCTCACGTGAACACGCGCCCTCCTAGGCGGACGTTTGGACGTTGCCCGATCGCACAAGACTGCACGCTGCCATCGGAGACGTACAAGACACCTCTGGGACGCACTTTTCGGACGGTCGCTCTGGGGGCAAATCTGGTGCGTCGGCTCCAAGGCGTGCGTCAGTCGGCGTACCCACAGAGAAACGTTGGCAGGCATCATCATGTCCATGCATCTCTTTTATGCACCCTTGGCGTCGCCGTCGACGTCGACGGCACAGCAGGAACTCCGGCTCTTGTGCGCGTACGAGGACGGCGGCGTAGTCCTCCGCCGGCGCAGCGCCCCCGAGGGCCGCCAGACAATCGAAGGCAAAGGGTGGGACGTCGTCTGGAAGAGCCGGCTGCACGTCGAGTCAGGTCCGTCGCCACGCATCTCCCCTGTCGACGCACAGCCCGACGCCCCGCTCCTAGTGATGGCCATGGTGGTATCAAGGGACGGCAACGTTGCGCTGACGGTCTCTGCCGACCACATCATCGGACGGTATGACCTCGTGCGTTCGTTTCCCGTTCTTCTTTGGCGTTCGCTCACGGTGCCTCGTCGTCAAAGAACGTGTCGACGCAGATCGGAGCTGACCCACCAGCGCGTGCGTTCAGAACGAAGCACCTAGGAAACGGCGCCGTGTCTATTCGTGACGACGGGCGTGTGTGCGCCGTGGGCGGCTGGGATGGCCGGTGAGCGTCGTTTTGTCCGTGGTCCATAGCATTACGGGTCTCTTAGGCTCCTCGGAATATATAGAATACGGCTCTACTCGACCAAGAGTTTCAAGTCGCTCGGAACCTTGGTGTATCACAAGGACAACTGCCATGCCCTCGCTTTTGCCTCGGCACACCACAGACGTTCCACCGACCGGGACTTTGGTGACGTCTCGGATGGGTCGGACGAGGACGACATGACTGAGGAAGAAAAGCGTCAACGGGGACGGTGGTTGATCGCTGCAGGGAGAGACAACCGGGTGTCGATATGGGGCCTGATGAGCTTCGAAAAAGGGTCCACTTTCTGAGTTGGTTTTCATCAGCGCCGACTGCCAGGGAACCGTTTGAACACGAATATGCTGTGTAGACTACAATATCCATATGAATAGCAATAGATAAGACCGAGGACGCCACCGCTCCATCATACACACGTCAGCTATGTAGCCCTTCCCCTTCACAAGAGACCGGCCAGCCGCAGGTCGCGCTGTAGCCGTATCTCTTCGAGCTCCTGCGGCGTTGGAACACGCATGTCATCCCGAGGCGAGCCGTCGTCGTCCAGCGCGTAAAGATGGAACACGTTTTCGAGTGTCTGGCGGGTCGCGATATCCCGCTCAATCTCCTCGGGCGTAGGTGGTCCCCGTGCGTGGGAAGCACGAATCGAAGCTTCCCAATGTTTGATGCGCCAGAAGCCCATCAAGGAGGAAAAAAGAAGGAACAAGCCTGGAGGACGACGGAAAAAAGATCAGCACGACAGGCCCAAGCACACCCTCGATCGACGCACCCAGAGTCATGAGCAGAAACGACAGCCACTCTCGCGATGTCACGCTGAGGAACGCACCGTCCTGGGCTGGATGCTCGGCCGAAGTGGAGGCGAGCGGCAAAAAGGAACGTTCCGACGACTTGGACATCTCGGAAGCGCCCTCCTCAAAGGCGTCCTCGCCGACGCGGGAGTAAAACCCGTACTGAAGCAACGTGAGGCCGAGACCGGCCCGAGAGCCATACTTGGCCGCATGAGTAGTGTGAAGGAGGTATGTGAGCAGGAAGCCGACGAATTGGAAGAAAAAGGAGGTGAAAAGATTGGCGATGAACGTGAATATCGAGCCGGATGGGAGGTCCTCGATGACCATCCCAGAGTCGGTGTTCAAGCCCGCAGGAGCGTGCACGGTTGTTTCCCAATAGGGAGGGGCTGCATCTGCCTGCGCGGCAGCATAAGACTGGTGGGAGGATGAGCGACAAGGATCGTGTCGAGCACCGGGGAACGTACTGGGGGTGCGGTGCTGAGCGTCTCCTCGGGCATCACGTACACGTCGCCATTATCCGTGCGCATCTGCACTGGCCTGCTTGGCTTGGCTGTCACATTGGCAAAGACGCCGTCGTTTTGCGTTCCGCCTCCGATGGCCCGAGAATGAGATAGCGTGGACAAGCGAGTGTAATGAGTGGGCAATATAGCGCCAACGGCTCTGCGGAAAAAGGAAGGTCGATGAGTCGGGGCTACTACAGGCGACGAAGGGACGAGTCCGTTGGAGTTGCCAAAGTCGTTGGGCAGCGCGACGGCGGACGGGCGAGGAGGGGAGCCCGGCGGTGGTCGAGCGTAATCAAAGTCGCGCTCGAAATCGTACGCGGCCGCGCTCGCCTTGGGTGTTTCCTGAGCGGGCGGTCCGAGCTGAGCTGGCGTCTCCGTGTGGTGTTGCTCGTCCTCGTCGTCCGAACCGAACGCTTCATCGAGCTCGCGGTCTGCTTCCCGTGTGGGCTGCTGCGTTGGCAGTGGTGCGTAGCCGGCTGGCATCTCGAGGTGGGGGCTCCAGTGGCCTGCGCTGTCCTGGTTAACAAGTAAAACAAGGGAGACTGAGAAGTGGAACTAGCCGGTGCCACAGCCAACACGATCGCGTGACTGTACGATAACGTTCACGACCGCGGCGCAGCACATCCCAGGTGGCCATCACGTTCTGCCTGTCCCATTCCGGACTCTGGCAGGCCAAGACACAATGCTACCATCTTGCCACTGAACGTTGAACTACGAGTCTCAAGGTACACTGGCACGGACATCCCGAATGTGACAGGTGCTGGTGCTTGGCAGGGATTGCTGTTCGGCGACCACGTAGTCATGCCCGAAGGGTTCCCAGTGGTGTGTTCCCTCCCACCTCATCAATCAAAGCATAGGTTCTTGGCGGATTTTGCCCAGCATCGGCCAAAGTGTGCGTCGGCTTATCTCCGAACACTTTCTGTGTCGAGGACCAAGTGCTGTGGATGACTGGAATACAGACTTTGAACAGGCAGTCACAAGTTTGGATTTGGATAGCTACAATCCCAGCATCCGCTTGAAGCATTGCCATGCTGCGAAGCTGATGCCAGTCATTGGTATGATCTTCAGATAGCCTATGCTGAGACCGACAAAGAAACCCCGCCACCCTCCAGACGCATATACAGTCCTGATTGTCTCCCCCCAACCTAACCATCGGTCTGGACGCGTCAACCCACCCACTTGCATGCGTCGCCGGACGACTTCAAAAGGGTAGGATGCAGTCTGTGATATGGCCCCAGACACCGCGCCGATGGCAAGATCTGCAGCGATGCTTGGCCGTTGAGCCTTGCCATCCACAACAGGGTAGAAATGTGCACGACAGAAATCCCACACGAGGAACCCGGTCCCTGCGTAAGGAATAATCCCAACCATGGTGACGGTGAAACCACGATAAAACTTGAGTATAGGAAACCGTTCAAACATTTGTCCTTTGGCGGACGATGAGTTAGCTGAGGGAGTTTGGGAAACAGCGGCTTCATGATAAATGTGGGAGATGGCGCGAACGAACGACGGTCGTCCGGCTTTGTCTGACATGTGGGTGTTGAATGCCATGCGAACTCTGATCAACTCTAATGGGTATGTTAGCGTGACGGATGACATTCCTTCAAGGTAGGGGTCAGCGGCGCTGGGAACCATTGCAGGAAGAACATGCCTGCCAGTGCGCCTGCAGTGAACCGTCGAAAGTTTGTTTCGTAGTCGGGTGTTGGGATGAGTAACTGGTGGGAGCGTCAGTCCACCTACTAAGGAAGACACAAGGACGGACCGGTCGCCATTGGTCGTACGCCATAAACTTTATGGCAGCATAAGGGAATATGCGGAACAGTGTTGCGGAGTGTCCTTGGAGTAACCCTCGCGCGCCTGCGTCTCTATATATCGCGAGGCCAGCTCGATACGCGCCAGTCCACGACCCTTGGGAAGCGCACGCATGTTAGCGCACGACAAGGCGGACAAGCCCGTGAGTACAACCTGCATACTTTTGAAAGTCGGGGTTGGAGGCCTGGAACAAAATCTTGACTCGGTCGAGAGGCGCGACGGCCGTTTTTGCCTGCCAAAGGACCAAACACGTTCACTGCAAAAGTAGCGGGAAAGAATGAGCGGTTACACACGAGACATCCAGCTAGACCACCTGCAAGGCCAGAGCGGAGGACATAGTCCAGGCTGCGCTTGTCTCGATGAGAGGCAGCCGTAGAACTCATGGCAGCCTCGACTGCCGATTCCCAAAGGATCTTAACCGCATCATAAATCACGTGCACGAAGGGTGTCACCCGTCACACTTACGTTACATGCCACCACTATTCCGTCCCGATCGGCGCATGTACCAGTGCTAGTGACGCCATCTGCTCGTCGCGAGAGAACCCGCAATGGCCATCACTCAAGCATTGAACATATTCGTGTCCACTTGCTTGTGCGCGATGGCATGGCCATCCATTGCCCGCTTGCGCACACCCACGCTGGCCCGCAACGCCCGTCCGGCCGCACTTTGGGGCACTATGGCCAGCCGGTGGAATGAATAAGTACTCGTCCTGAGTCGACCGACCTACCTTTGAGACGGACGGTGTACGAAGCGACGCGGATGACGGCGCGTTTCCTCGTTGTCTCTCGTACTCGTCGACCATGCGCGAGCGATCAACCGCCCGGTCTCACCACATACATCGTGACAAGGTTGCTGGGCCCGACAGGACGCATGTCTAGGCCATCCACACGTCCAAAGGAGCACGCAAACCGTGCTGCTGTCCACAACGGGGTCGAGGAAAGCCCGAGTCCAGCGAGAGGTCTCGGAACCAGCTGGTGAAAGGCGACCTGTACATTCAACCTGCAGAGGCGGTGAATGCGACGCCGACGGACGATGGTCCGTGATTACCGCTCGAGCGCAGCACCTCGCCAACTCGTCTTGAGAGATGCCCGTGCACAGGACTTTGAAAAAGGGGTTA
>JBBPTA010000037.1:0-20373 GCA_038093915.1 Boletellus aff. emodensis
GGGAGCACTAGCTGGTGATCCATGGATCAGCACAGGCGCCACGGATACAGCACAGACCAGGTACCTAAGCCACCCATGCCGTCCCACAAGCACTTGAAACGTTCCAGAGGCCAACCAAACCCACCACGTCGACGAGCCAGGCTCAAGGCGAGTGCTGGGAGCGTCAGCTGCAGGAATTGACTTATCCACGTTGAGCGGCCACGACGGGGTCAAATCGGGCAGGTCGGAGCAATCTGATGCGACCCAGATGGAGAGTAGAGGTAGGGGGAGTATCCCCAGGCGAGGTGATAGACGATGACGAGCTATGAGGCGGGCCGCCAACCGCCCACGCTGTAGCATACTACCAGTCAAGTAAGTAAATAAATTTACTGGGATCGGTGGCCAGAGGTGGAGTTACGAGTCCACCATCCTGCCTCCTGTGTGACTCAAAGCCTGTGCACTGAGGGGGTCCATGGCGTCAAGTAGAGGCAAGTATTGGGGCGACGGGCAGGACGCAGGATTGGAATGCTGGTGTGACTGAATATAAAGATATTAAACAATCTCATACAGGTGGTTCTACCGATATGTATGTTCCTTATGGAGGTCAATGGGCCAGTAAAGCCGAAGATAGAGAGCTACCCACCTATGGCCGGTCGAGGCGGTCCGGGCGACCTGGGAGATCCGAGAGCCGAAGTGGACACGACAGCAGCAGATGAGGGTAATAAGGACGCTCAAACCATGCCGAAGAAGCTGTAGACGAGGTTAGAACATGCCTGGGAACAGCCTGAGTGCAGGGAGGAGGCAAACTCACCCATAGCAACTCAGAGCGAGCCAGCTGAGCCGGACGGTGAAATGGCCGCACCAGACACTTACCAAAGTATCCCACAACGCCCACAGGACAATGGAGACGAGTGTGTCGAGTAAACGAACGCGCGGAGTCGAGTGGGGGGACCAGGGGGCGACACGGGCGATGTTGAAGAGGTCGAACGGGCAGTTATATAGTGCAACCTAAAGCGTAGGAACACGGCGACGGCGACGGATTGGTGTCCGCATCCTACAAATTTAAACCCCGACGCGGCAGGTCACGGCTGCGTGCAGCATCGACCCAAATCGACCCCAAATCGCAGCCAAAACCAGGTAGGTCAAAGTTGAAATCGGTTTTCGGCTTGTTTTCGCTGACGAAATCGACTTCGAAATCGACCGCCCAAATCGATGGTCGAAATCTACTCTGAACTACCCTAATATGAAGGTACGGTAATCACCGCAAGTATTGCAACGGACAGCCAGGATCTGGTGCGCATGGCGCCGTGCTTCTTGTCTCCACCGACTCCATACAGCTGTCCTGGCTGCGCCCCCCTTCGAACTTAGGCTCAGCCTTTTTTTTTGGGGGGGGCTTCCTCGCTTATTGTCCTGCAGGCCTTCCGCCCTTTGCCAGACATTTACATCCGCGTGTGTAAGGCATCAACCTTGACCAGCTTGCTCGTCCACCCTTGCGCTCTTAGCTGCGTTCGGGTGGCTCTGGGGGTGTATCTGGATGACGCGCGTTGTCACCTGGCACGTCCTCAGGGTCCTCTAACGTGTACGCTGGGTCCACCACTTTCAGTGCTCGTCTGGGTGATCTGCGGCGTCTTGGGGGTTGTCGTGCTCTGTGCTCTGTGCGCTCGCATTGTCATCTGTGCCATTGCCTTGGTCCTCAGTGACCAAGTTGGCATCATCTAGGATATGGTCAACTTGCGCTCGTCGCCGCTGTCGTCTGGTGACCCTCGCCGTGTGACTGACTCCGTTCCTCATACACTATAGTAATACACCTTCCTTTCTTGCAGCAACAGGTCTAAGGGATACTATAATATAACGTCCAACGTCGACGTCCACTATTTGGAAAACATGCTATTTCGCTTACAAATAATGTGCAAAGGTCAAGGTAAACACGATCCGGACTCACGCGACGGATGATGACGACATATTGACAACCAAGGACGTCACTCATTCATCCACATGCATTGACACCTCGTCGCCCTCTTCTTCCGATTGGGATTCGGATTCGTTGAGATAATCCTATAAGGGTATCAGAATAGTCTTGAGGAGTCGACCAGCTTACATACCCTCCAGTGGCCCCCTGGGTTCACGGGATCCAACGCAGACCAACCAATCGCCAAAGGTGCCGGCTTTGGCAGGAACTTTATCCTACCGACCAATTTCTTGGCGACTTCCTTGATAGGGGGAGCTTGGTCTCCGACAAATAGTACATTCCAAGAAAGATCCCTTAACTCCTTCGGCAGCTTCTTTCGCAGCTCCTTCAGACCGTCGTCTGGCGACCTGTGTTGGGAGCTCAGAGTCAACTGAATCGCATAGATCTCCGTTTCGAGCACGAGTGCACAGTCGATCCCAGGGAACCCGGGTGGCGCCACCCAATAGAACGGAGGTTGTGCATCTTTGACACTGCGCCAGGTTGTGCGAACGAGAGAAGATACTCCTTTTAGCTCAGAGTGACCTGTACGACCTTGTAGCCAATGGCACTCTATGGTCCCCGATGCGAGAAGAAAGCCGTGGAACCAGTTTTCGAATATGTAGCCCGCTGCCGAACGAGTTCCGGGGCATTGTGCTAGAGCACGGAAAAAGTCCAGCCTTGTGTGACTGTCCGCATCTCGGAGTGCTTCTGCCAGGATAGAAAGGAGGGTTTTTGTTGGTACGACAGCACAAGGGAGCAGACGCCTGAAACCGCCTTCTGGAACTATCTCGGGGCGACAGAAGTAGAACGACGAAGGGGCATCATCGTCATAGGTAGCCAGTTGAATCCTACCCAGGATTTCCGCGCTCTTTTTCACATAACTGCTGACCCTGCGTTCATATAACCCTACAATCTCTTCATCCGAAATGTCGAGGGAATGTAGGAGGCTTCGGGGAGCACCACCCCATTTCCTCGCAAGACCAATCATGCGCTGGACATAACGATCGTCCAGATCCAACAGCCGGCTGGTCGTTTCGTTAGCTTGAATACAGGAACTAGGTGCCACTTACGCGAGATCCCCAATCTCCTCCTCGGACCAAATATCCATTACATAGCATTTAGCCCTAGCATACTTGCTCCAATTCTTGTACCGAAATTCCTTGGGTGAAGTTGCCTGGATAGTTCTGACATGGTCTGGGTCGGCGAAAAATATGTCAGGGGGATGTAAAGTAGTGACGTTGGAGTCCGAGAGCGCCCAAACGGGGGGAGGGACCTCAAACAATGGGCGTCCGTTGGACTCATCGTAGAAAGATGCCGTCTCTCCGAGTATCACATAGCCATGGTGGTGCCCTAACTGCCACGCAACCACCTGTTTCCTCCCAAGAAGTCTGACCAGTACGTAGACGAGGAAAAGTGATTTCCCTGGCGACAGCATACATGTTCAAATCTAGAGACATAGTACACTGTACTGAACTCACCAATACCAGGCTGACCTGTAATGTATGCACTCCCTAGGTAAGCTCTCTCGCTCTCCAACGCTTCCAGTGCCGCGTGGTATTCCTCCCTCACAAGGATCTTTTTGTTCTTTGGAAACGCCCCTATGAGGAGGGTCCTAGACGCCATGGCATGTTCCGAAAAATCGATATACTCGAGTCTTCTGCGATCATCGTATTTCAGAATTGCCTGTGGGTTGCCCCAAAGCACTCTGGTAAACGAGTTCAGATCATTGAGGTCTTCTGGTGTCATTGTAGAAGCGAGGATCGTATTGCCGGGAGTTAGGCGGTCACAGATTACCACGGGTGTCACAGATTCTCATATGGCAGAACTCACATTCCGCTAGCGCCGACATACATTGAACAAGTTGTTTAGACTACGAGTGCTACAGCATGAATGATATGTATCACTCTGGGTCTCCGGTTAAA
This sequence comes from Boletellus aff. emodensis, assembly GCA_038093915.1. NCBI lineage: Eukaryota > Fungi > Basidiomycota > Agaricomycetes > Boletales > Boletaceae > Boletellus > Boletellus aff. emodensis. The sequence goes on from JBBPTA010000037.1 coordinate 3,850, forward strand.
GCTCGCTGTCGACGGCCTGCCATCGCCAGCGACGCGTCCTTTGACATGCGCCTCTTGGACGACCAGATTGCGTCGCGCGTCAACAGAGGTGTTTGAGACTCCGATTCGGCAAATATTCGGCGAGTGTCAGCCCGCGTGACATGGGCCATGCATATTTTTCACTCATTCAACTTCGTAGACACAGATATAGCATAAAAACCAATATGTGTAAGTTATAACAACAGAAGCGTTGTGTATTTTTTGGAGTGCCGAACTGGGGGTTAGTATGGACTAGCGAAATCAGGTACGGATCCAACTACGACCGTCATCCGCACTTAGAGGCTTCACCTGGCATGGCTACCTGTGTGCTGCCCGCCCTTACTCTCTCTCACGGCTCCAGCAAACTCATGGCGGTATCGACCTCACTGCCTATTCTCGCCCAAGCACACAATTGACAACACTGGCATCTCATGCGCAGCCGTTAGTGTGTCGTTTGTATCGTCTGCCACCACATTCGTGTCCGTGTCCGTTGCGCCTATTGTCAGTACTTGCTCTTGGCGCCCTAGAATTTACTAATCTGCCATTCCCTTCAGTACCTGTGTGGTTGTATGTGTGTCTTTGATCACTGCTTGTCCCCTGGCTTGATCTCCATGTGTACTAGCATGGGGTTTAGGCGCGCGCTATATGTTCATTCCGGTGGTTTCACAGGTCCCTCTTGTCGACGCATTTTTTTCGTCATTACCCATCGCCTCCACGACATCACCCTGCTATTTCCTTCGCACCCGCTGCACCCCGCCCTCTCCATTGCAGCGGGTAGCCTGAGGGTGCATCGAAATTACAATTCACGTCACTTGCCCCCCTCTGTGGATCTTCTGATGGCAGTCCTGGGGGTGTCGACCTCGTTCTGGTCTTTGATATCGTCGCCTTGGTCGATCACGGCATCTAGGATGACACATAGTGTACCCCATACCAGACTGTATTCACGCTGCCGTCCGCCGGACCTCCTTGAACCTGACTGACCTTGCCGACGTCTACCAGTTGGTGGGCTTCGTAGCCGCATTACGCTCGACCCCATTCGCAGGTACTCAAGTTGCCAAACACCTAGCGCCACATTGTTCAACTCTCCCTGACGCTTGTACACCCAATTGAAGAGGCATAGTGGGGAGTCCTGTGTTGCGCATTAGCACTCAGTACTGACCTTATGTCGACAGACCAGTGCACATCAGGATCTCTGAATGCAGGAGCGAGGCTCGGAAACTCGGGGTTCCTCGAAATCTGCGATTTCGTGTTCAGCGTACAGCAGACTCAGATATGCTGCTACGTTGAACGGAACCCAAGTTGTGGGAATCCCGCGTGGACACCAGGTACACCTCTCACCGCACCCTTGTTTCCGGTCGTACACACCCTTTAATGCCTCTTTTATTATCCTGAAACTCTGGATAAACTTGACGACGACCTGATATACACGGCCTCAACTCCTCAATCACACAATACCATCATATTCGAACATCTGGTCGACATACTTTGTGTGGTCACGGCGACTACGTTGCATTCGGGAAAAACAGCCGCTCGCCACTGGCACCCCCTACTTGCACCCCCGTTTGGCGTTCACTTCTCGTTCATGAGTGGTCTTTTTTATTTATTTATCAACAACCATTACTAGTATGGCCATTGACTAGCTTTGACATATGCGTCAGAGCGCACAGGACTGAGCACAAAGGTGGGTTCCGCTATCACCTGTGCCTGGGAACTCAGTCACGATACCATTATTTCGGGCTCAAATACCGCCACTCACGACTATTGTCCAGGGAGCAGACGAGAATTTCAACATTTATCCCGGAAGGTAGTAGATTCGCCGTACCTTTCGAAACCGTTTAGGTTGTCAGGCCACCATGACCTTCACCGTTTCGAGTATTTTCAAATCCATTGACGTATCGGATGTCTTTCGACGATCTTGTGGATGAAAACGGTCAGACGACGGCCCACCGTCGTCATAGGTCCTACTCAGATGCCAGTCCTTGAACGAAACGAATGGGTCACTTGCATGGAGTGCTTCATCGTGTGTCGCTGCGCCCCGCTCTTCGGACAACGATACTAATAATGGGAGCTGGTCGCAAGCACGACGGTGCATCGATTTGGGTGTAAATATTGTAATACACGCCCTGAGATCATGGGACCAGTTACAGGAACAATAGTTAAAAGAGGGCCTATCTCACCATTAAGCACGACATCTTGCGCAAATATGTCTTGAATAGATAGATCGGGTAGTGGAGCCCGCGGGACTGCACACCCTAACTGTGTGGTTCAGAAAACATGTCACTGATGCGATGCTTCTTAGAAACGTGAAACCACACCAGCCAGGGGCGGCTTGAAAACAAAAGTTTCACTTGTTTTTGTATTGCAGGAACACAACGTTGGGAGTATAACTTTCACGCACCGACATCTGGAGCGGGCCGCATGGGAAGTGAACTCGGAGATAATAAAGTCCGATACATAATATTCCGGCCTTTGCCATGCCCTCGAGGGAGAGGTCCCTCTGGTGGACGTCGTGTGTTGCGGTGCTGATGAGCTCGGAGGGTGGTAGGAGGGTTAGGAGATTGGGGCGCAGAGGCAAAGAGGGACGTGAATTAAGTGAACGATAATAATAACCTGGCCTGGGAGTACCGGCCCAAGGTTGACGCGGCCGGAAGGTCTCATGTTATCTTCACTTGGCATGTCCCAAGGGGAAAGTTCGTTTGCTTAGAGGGCTCTAACTTGAGTGCGACGTTTCAAAGTAGTATTGGTGTACCACTGGCACATAGAAGCTGTGCTGGGTATGTGGTTGCACTGATGGAAGTGTTTTTCCGCACAGTCAGCCACCCGACCGGAAGGGACACCTACCAATGCATATCCGAGTGATCGTATCCATCCCCTGGGATGGAATCCTACGTGCAAAATGGAGTTAGGACTCGTGGTAGAGATGGGACGGGGTTTTGCAGGGACCGATATGGCTCTGGGCCGTAACCACTATAGCCGTTCCCAAGCGGCGCATCTGCATACAAACACAAGGATTACTTACTGACGAAAGACCCGCCCACCTTCGTACCGCCCATGCAATGTGGGGGTGATCGCCGTGTCGGGTTACGTTGAAGGCTGACATGGCACCACAGTAATGGTCGATCCCGAGACTCGCTCCACTGGAGGACGTCAAGAGGCGGCACACGTGGCCTTCCAGAGCAAGTGACCAAGTAGTCGGATCTTGCCAGACAGCAGGGACGTTGCGTTCCTCCGGATCTTGCTTTGCGACATGATGGATCCACTTGCTCCGCGGGCGCAGACCGGCCCGCTCGGGGAACAAGCGCCTAGAGTACCGGATACCATGTGTTTCCTGTTCGCCGGTTACCAGACTTGAATGGAATGTCGACTTTCCACCTGTCAGGCCACACAAGATATCAAAAAAGTCTCAGACTCTCAGTTTCAATTCGACGGATATCGATCACCCTTTGTCAGGCCTGTCACACACGCCGTCACCCCGCCGTCTTGAATAATTACCGGCGACGCCGTCTCACGTTCGCATTATCAGTCAAGGGACGCCCCGTCTGAGCCGTCTCCATTCGAGAATCCGCTGCCACTGGTGGAAATCCATCAGAGTATTCTGATTTTGAACGCTACCGGCCACATGCAACACCGCTCATCAAACCCGCCAGCATTCGATGCTGTTGGCGGCCCTGTCGAATGGAAATTCTCCGCCCCAAATCTCGACGTCCCGGGAGCTCTGCTCCACGCTGGCCCACAGCCTCCCTATCGCCTCCCGGGCTGTGTTCAAGTCATTCACTCGTCCCCCATCGAGCTCCTCTTTACAGCTCTAGTGATGTCCATGAGTAAATTCAATGCTAGGCTTCGTGTGCGTGAGGCGCCTACCTGGATGGCTTGACATATGTCCGTATCGACCACCGCCAAGATATCCGCCATATGCCCCTCCGGCTCCCACCTTAACCCGATCGTCGCCTTCACCACTGATGCGAGGAGTCCGAGTCCAGCGAACCCCATTCCAGCGCCGTACAGTGAGCGCGCCCGGCAGAGAACGTCTTCCAGCTCGGCCGTAGGGACGGCATGGATGCCGTCCAGCTCAGTTGCAAAGAGTCCGTTCGTAGTAGCTATCCGTCTTGCGCTGGTCTGGCGGAGTCGAGAGCGAGCTGCGGCCGTGAACGATGCGGCAAGACTGGGCGTGCCCGTTGCGAGCAGCGTCCTGGTGATAGCGCGAAGACTGTCCGTGTTGGGGATGTGAGTGCACGTGTCATTGGCCGAATGTCAACAAGACACTTGCTCCTCGATGGTCGCGTTGGCGATCAGGGTGTCGACCTACGGCAGCCTGACTGTGGCAATGTGAACGGGAAGGCGACGTGGAGACATACCATGAGATTACTGTGTGAGCGCCGTCGTAGGTCAGTCAGTCAGTCATGGTGAGGGGCTGCGAGCACGCACACATGTCCCAAAGTCTTGCCATTGGCATCCGATGGGTGAGCGGTTACTGCGGGCATTTGGGAAGACCAGTGGTGGTGTGAGCCGTTGGAGCGCGGGTTATAAGAAGACCACGCAACGACGCCGCCCGGGCCTTTATTTAACGACAGGTCAGTCTGAGTTCGGACAGCTGGCCAACATGAAGTCACGAAAAAAAAAACTATTTCGAGGGTGCGTAGATCGTCAGATCAGTGTGTCCTGACCACCTGCCTACTAAGTTACCGGCACGGGTATGTATGTCGACTAGACCCAAAGAAGTTTGACACGCATCGTGACCAAGTTACAGTACGGTCAGTACCTTGTTCGCCGAGCGTTCGATAACCCCCGACCCTCTCCTAGGTCCATTCGGTTGCGTTTCAGGCTCAGACAGAGCCTGAACTTAGGCTGTGCTCAAGTCGAGAGCGCCATGCACTAAACATTAGCTACTAGCGCCCCTTTGCATACACACCATTTGGAACGGAGATTGATCAAAATCCCATTAAAAGGCCCTCCTTAATACAAGATATTTCTCTTGAGTTTTCTGGACCCCTTTATGCTCTCTGCCATGCCGCGACCCGGATCGACCACCTCTTCACGGGAAACATTTGTTCTTGGCCCTTTTGTCGTCCCGAGGTTATGGGTTGGACTCTGGCAGCTCTCCAGCAACGCATGGGGCAGCGCTTCTGCAGCCAAAATTCGTCAGGGGATGTTTCGGCACGCAGAACTTGGATACAATGCATTTGGTGCGGGGCGCTTTGCAGGGTCTTTCCACATGGTCCTAACTGATACCACTCCCAGACATGGTGCGGCATGCCGGTTATTAACTAGTCTCCATCATCTCATAAGGACTCATTCATTTTCCCGTCTTGCCATCACCAACTCTTCAAGGGTAACACTTTGACCGTGTTCATCGCCCACTTCTTGACCGCTGAATTAATTTACAGCCGATCACTATGGAAGTGCGGAAATACTTTTCGTAGGTCCCTCATTCAACTCAGCTTGGTCTCAAATTGCGAACTGAGCTGCCAATCCAGGGCCAATTCAGAGAATTGCAACCGCCAAGTACACCTGTTCTTGGCGCTACCAAGTGGTGTGTTTTCAGTCACATCGATCCAACGCGTGCGGTCGTGGAGTCCGCAGTGCGCGAGCGCATGAAACGCATGCGTAGCCAGTCCGTCGATTTACTCCAGGTGGGCGGCCGGCTTGCTTCTCCTTCCTCCCGGATGACGTGATCCGTCTCCCCTGTCACCCTCGCAGTTTCATTGGTATGATTACTCCAATAAAGACTATCTCACAGCTCTCCAAGTGCTCCGAGATCTTCAACATGAGGGACTGATCTCCGCAGTGGGCTTATGTAACTTTGACGCGAAGCATGCAGATGAGATCTGTACGCAGCTGGGCCCTGGCTTCATCGTCTCGAATCAGGTGCAGGTAATGATGCGCACCCTGCAAACCCCGTAACATCCGCGAGGCTGATCAGCTTGAAATAGTTTTCCTTGATCGATACGAGACCTTTGCACGGCATGGCTGATGTATGCGGGCGACACAACGTGAAACTCCTTACCTATGGCACCCTCGTGCGTCGTATGCGGCGGCTGATGTCACATCGGGTTTGCCTGATCGCATTCCCTTGCAGTGCGGCGGCTTCTTGGCGGACAAGTGGCTTGGTCAACCCGAGCCAGATCCCTATGCAGGCAAATTGACACCGTCGCAACGCAAGGCAAGTCAAAAAGACGAGCACAACAATTACATCTTCTTATTGTTTTCACTCCCCCTTGCCCTTGCCCCTTTCCCCCTTTCCCTTGCACGGCTTCCCTATCCCCTGTTCCCCCTGAGAAAGGGTCGTACATCTCACCACATCCCGCCTTCTCTAGTACTACGACGTGATCGTCAAAGCGTGGGGTTCCTGGGCACTCTTTCAAGCCCTCCTGACCGTGCTCCGCGTCGTTGGTGATAACCACGGTGGCGCAAGCATCGCCAACGTTGCCACTCGCTGGGTGCTCGACTATCCGTTCGTCGGCGCCGCGATCATCGGTGGGTGGCCATGCGCGATCATCGTCCCGTTGACTCACCGCTTTCTTTTCTTTTGGTTGTTGTTCAATGCTGTTGCGCATGCACACTTACCCGCTCCGGGATATTCGCCCGCCAGGTGCGCGATTGGGTGTGTCGGAACACCCGGATGAAAACCGATACGTGTTCGATCTCGCCTTAACGGACGCAGACAGGGCCGCGATCGAGGCCGTGCTCGCGCAGTCCAACGGGCACCACATGATTAACACAATCGGAGACTGTGGTGCCGAGTACCGCTAAAGGGAGAGGAGGAAGAATGATGGCGATGTAATGCAGTGTACGACGAAGACGGAACCGGGTAGGCGAGCGAGCACGGAGGACGCGTAGCACCATGCCCTACGTGCACGTATGTTGTAAACAACGAGTGTTTCACGCCCTACGTACCCAACTCGTCTTGTTCCCGTCGGTCGCACGCACAGGCGGTTAACGACGCAGAACCATGTCGTCAACATCCCAGTGATTCCGCGTATGCCTTCCGTTCCCAGGAACCACAATCCAGTGCTCCACCACTAATCAGGAAACACAATTTTCCGGCCTCGGGGGAACAACAGGCTCCGAACCAACGTCATGGTAAATTGGTTTACCGCTCACGCGATCTGGGTGGAAGAACGGAAGGAGGTTATTAACTAGGATGGAACGTGACGTGCGGTGTGAAAAGGAAACCCAGTAAAACGAATGCAGAAAATGTGATATGTAGGTATCGATCATGCAAAACAGATGTGTGTCCTAATGCGTTATGATGATGGTGATGGTGGTGTTATGATGACGACGGTCGTCAAAGTCGACTGCCGTGAGACACCATCAAGGCAGACGACACACGTTGGATGGGCTGCAGCTTGCGCTTCACGTCGCGCAGAATGCTCGTCTTCGGGTACCAATCTCGAAACGTATCTCGTAACGCCACGATTTCGTCGGAGAAGAGATGTATGACCCTATCATCTGCGATCAGATCACGGAGTGCCCATGGAATCTAGGGGATGCAGGGTGAGTCGATTCAGCACCGAGTGGTACGGAACCAAGGCATACTTCGTAATCATTCAGCTCGGCCGAGGCGTTAAATGGCTCCTCAACAAACTCAACCTGTGCGCTCGAACCGCTGTCGGTGAGGAACAAGTAATTGATTGCTAGGCTGTGACCAAGTATGAAAGATGCCGAGTCATGGGAAAGTTGGAAATAGCTTACGAGTACGTGGCGCGTTCCTCATATGGAGTAGAATGCCCGATGCCGTTCAACGATCCTGCGGTCACCTCCGATAGATGGGCCAAGAGCCCACCATCGGAGAGTCCTGCATTGCGGATGCGAAGAAGAAGGACGAGCAGATGGGAGAGAAAGTCAGAGGGGCTATGATATGATTAGCTAATCACATGGTCTTTGCATTTGTCAAATTAGTTCCTACGCACTGGTACGCATCCCCGTCGACGTACAGCGCACGTAGAATCAAGGGGTGGGATACAGACGTGAACAATCCAGAGTATAGCCCTACGACCTGGTCGTTGAGCGACGCGATGTAAACCATCTTGATCTAGATGATTGGTTAAATCGCAAAGCGCGTACAGCACAGCTAGAACACACCCCGTTGTTCAGAACATTTCGGAGAGCTCTCACGTAGTCCCGGGACAAAGCACTTTCGGTGTTCTAATAAGAAGTTGGAATGAAAAGGCACACACACGCCCCTGGACCTGATAGAACGCACCTGGAATTCGAATAATTCTCTGGCAGCCGTGGATTCGAAATACTAGTCATTACCATGAGTCGGATATTTGTGGCAACGATGTCTTGTAACTTGCCTGTATGTACGGTTGCACTAGTGAACTCGTACTCAAGTACCGCAGCGGTCCAAGATGGATCCCACAAAGCGCCAAGCAGCATATTCGCTGTGCGGGCTGCACCGCTGATACCGATCCTGAGGCAACGCCACTTGCAGGAATAGATGCGTCAACGTCAAGTGTGGTTCGAATATGGCGATCAGCAATAAGACGGTCTAGAAGATGTGTTGAGACCACCGATCCTTGAGAATGTGTCGCGACAAAAATAGCATCGGCGTCATGAAGATCATCCAACCATTCCTTGTTTCCAATCAAGTTTTGGTATAATCTGTTTAGGCCGATCGGTCGGGGGGACAAAAGATATATCATGACAAGTGATAACACACCTCTCAACCCTGCGATTGATAGTCCCTTCGCCTTCCAGTGGTATCTTGGTGACTTTCTCGAGTTTCACTTTATGTTCCTCTTGGAACGAATCCAGCGCGTCTACAATCCCACTTACTAACTTAGAACTCGTCCCTGTAGGCTGAGCAAAAACTCAGTCAGGTATCTACGTGGGAGATGTCATTGAGGAACACTAACCTCGCCGGCGAACGTGCGCAAGACGGTCCCTTCAGGCAGTTCTTGTCGGCGCAACTTCATGACACATACAGGGCGGTAACTCACCAGGAAACCATCCATGGACTCCAATGACGACCACCCTCTTGCACCCTCTCAGGACGTCCATGGCGTCGCCTTTACCGAGCACATCCCACATGCGTGGGAGAGCTTTATCGTACGGGGAATAAACAGTTTCCTTCGCTTTACCCTTACCTTTGCTCGAAGGTGCCTGGTCGCGAGAAAATAAAACTCCGCTAACATACTGCAACGTCTTTGATAGAACAGACGGAGGGTCGTAAGGTGCGGCGGATCGGGGTAATGCGTGAAACGTATCATTCCAGGTGGGAAGGACAAGATTTGGCGGAGGTGGTGAAACTGGGGTCCTTACGCCTGATTTTTTGGACGGCGAAGGTGACGGCTGTCGTTTCAATCCATCATTTACAACGGTTTCTGACTTGGTTGCCGCCCGAGGTACAGGAGGTCGCTTATCACTTGACTTCCTAGGAGGCGGAGATGAAGGAGGGTGATTCTCTGCTGTGTGGGGTTGTCCCCGAAAAGGAGTCTTTGTCACTGAAGTCGGCGATGCTTGGATCGCCGTGGGCGTTGATAGCACAAAACTTGGTCCAGGAGCTATATCATCATCTATTTCCATGACTTCCATTTTCCCGCCTTCCTTTTCGTAGGTCAATGATTTCATCGCGATTGCCTTTGCGGTAAAGAATGACATCCACCCGGTGGGATTTGCTGATATCACAGTCTGGATAGGATTACGATAATCGACCGTTCTGGAGGCGGACGGATCCTGCGCAGAGGGTAATGTTTGTTCAGGAGTGGGGTGTGCTACCCGGTCACCTGCCACCCGGTCCTCCACATTTGACCCTGTCTGAGATTGTTGGGTCGGATCTGGCTGGGAACCCGAATTCATATGCGGAGAAACGGTGATGGTGGCTGGCGATGCTGACTGGTACCAAGACCAAGGAGCATACCAAGTGTGACTTTGTGTAGCCCTTCCGGCATCTGCGTCGTGGACCAAAGGCGGATCCCCGTCCTCGGGTAGCGAACATGTTGGTGCAGCATCTGAATTCAAACCCGCCCGACCCTTCATCTCGCCTTCTGGCTGTGTTGGTGCGGGAAGGGCGGAGGGGGGGCATGGCTGTGGGCTTGCGGTCGAATCAGAAGCGGGCGGCTGTTCGGGAACTGCCGAAGAGGTATAAGTACCCTCTGTCCTATTTCGGACGAGCGGATCAGCCTGAGCAGTCGATAAACTTGGGTTCCACCTCAGATACGTCCACCACGTGTTCGTGCGAACGTCGGCTACTGCGGTTGACTGGCTAAGAGTTTGATCACAGCGCTCTGAAACGTGTTCGGCGGAGGTTGTACGGCCTGGCTCTGTTATGTTCACCGAAGCCGCATTCAGAGCGTCTCCGGGATCTATCAGGGACACGGTGATGAAATACAAGCATTGTTACAATATGACGTCCATACCTGGCATGGCGACGGGGGATTTATTGGGAGGGGCAGCGGGTGGATCCTGTGGAGATAGAACAACCGGGATCTCAGGTGGAGACCTCGACTTCGCCAACATAGGAAAACTCAAAGCAAACATGCCCGTTGGTGTATTACTAGCAGTGGCGGGGGGGCTTGCACCTGCCCGAGTTTGAGACACCGGAGAATGGGACGGTAGAGGGTTCGGTGGGGACCGAGAATCTAGCTGCTCCGAGAGAGTATCAACCTTGTTCGACGCGGAATGTGGGATTTGTGACACGGCACCGTTGAATACAGAGTGGACATCAGCACCCAGACTAGAATTCACAAATGGAGAAGTGGATTCAGCCGATCCAACAGTTTCAAGGGCAGCGGGTGAAGTAGCGCTGTCGGATCGCCCTGCTGTACAGAGACGAACAGCATCTGGTACTTGTGATGCGGAACCAACTTCACCCTTGACTTCCGCGATGGAGGTCTCCTCGTTAGCCGACCAGTAGAACATGTTAAACCAAGAGCGCTTGTCAGACAGGGAATGGGTTGAGACAAGATCTTGTGAGACAGCCCCTGGAGTGGCGGATTGGTTGAACGGGGGCGAGGACGAACCGACGTCAGAAGTTGTGATAACGAGGTCCTGGGCAGGAGCTGAAGGAGCAGTTGACCCAGGACCTTGATGCACTTGGCAAAATACATCAGTTGAGCGTTGCACTTGAAGAGAGGCATGACCGCACCTGACGCAGATTGGTCGGACACATCCATGACGTTTAAAGACTCAGAGGGCAACTCGGGGGCGTCATCAGCGGTGGATGAGAACCCAGGATTCTGTACAGGTGCTGGAGTGGAATTGGACTGAGAAGGACCTTGATCTGGCGGCATGGCTCTACGTAGAATGTTGGGTAGCTTGTCGGCTGCGGCGGTGACCGAACGTATCTGCTGGGGTTCTGCGACGACAAAAGAGATGGATGGCAGCGAGTGAGAGGTGTCGTGTACAAAGAAGGGGGGCTTCCAACGGGACTGAGGGGACATACGAAACAAGGAGTTGTCGAGAAGGCTCTGCTGGCATCGACAAGCTGCCTGGAGCACACGCCGAAGCGACATGTCCGACAACGCCCACTACGTCAACCCCAATTATAGTCACGTGATGGAGGACACGTGTGTACCATCAGGAGACTAAAATTTGGACATTGTATTTCCACACCCAGATTGGACTCCGCTCGCGGTTTTTGAGACGGCGGCGCATGCAGCCGAAGCTCGGCAGGAAAATCGTCGGACAGTACAGCCGTCGAAGCCCGCCTGTTGTTTGAGGCGTCTCTCAGAGGGTAACAATATCATGTTCTCGATCGGTATTGCACCATGACTGCGCCAGAAATGCAAAACATTGTAGCACGTGCAGCAATGATATCGGCCGCTTCGAATTCATTATCCAAGACCCGCCCAAGTCAAATCAGACACACCTTATCAAATTATGAATGGGAAATGAATATACTAGGTATTTGATAGCGCAAGCTAAGCACCATACTTCAGTACGCAAGAGTGCCGAGTACCATATGGCAGTCCAGCCGTGTCGATAATTCTCGGCGCAGCTCGCACATTCTGAACGGCGCTTCAATGAATCGCCCCCCACAGTGGTGTCGCCGAGACCCGGAGGTGATGTACTACATACAGCACAGCAACACGGTCCTCCTGGTCGCACTGTTGAGTTCTTGGCAACTCTACGGACTCTGCAAAGAAGACTCTACGATCCACCGAACTAGTTACGCAGCATATTCAGAATGTTATTACCAGCATTCGTTATCGTGTAGTCGGTGGCCTCGGGCAAGTCCGAGTCGGACAGCGTTCTCTCGTTCAGCATAATTCCGACTGCCACACAGTCATGGAGGCTTCTCGCGCCATGTTCCGGACACTCCATTCCTGCTGTCATCACATGCGCAACGACCGCAACTTTATAAACTGGCTCTCCGGCCGTAAATCCCAAATACGCTCGGACACATTGCGGGTGAGGAGACTACTCGATATCGGTCATGAAGTCATGGCACTTTCCGGGTACCCTCCAACGGTATCCGCGAGCCAAGAGGGTGACTTCCACAAGGCCATTGTGCATTTCGATGCACGCAGCGCGTCGTCCATCTTGTGAGCGCCGTTTCTTTCGATTAACTCATGCAATAAACTCGGACATGACGGCGTTACACAGGAACCACGGTGATGGGGTGCTCGGACAGAATATTCTAAAACCAGTCAAGTTGTTGCGGCTTCTTGTTAGGATCTACACTAACTCGTTCATACAGGAGAGGTGTTAATGCAAGACCAAGCGCAACGTCGACCCCCCTAGATGGAAGATGAGAGGGAAGGAATTGTTGGTACGCCCGCGAGTCATTGTCGGTCGAGCTGGCCTCTCGAATGGTGACATATATCTAGCTCAGAAACTGGACAAATGTTGAAGGCTCTTGATCCATTAAACTACTCCAAGAACACCAAACAACATTGACTATGCGTCAGTCCGGTGCACGCATGTGGTTACTTGCTATGGATACGAAAAGGTCATGGAGGGAGGGGACAGACGCATTCTGTAGTTGCTGGGACGAGGTAATGCTTTCGATCAAAATTTATGTCGTTGATGTGATCCTAATTACAGCTGGCTTCTGCAAATCAGTACTCTCGTGTTATTTTTCCCATTACCGAGGCTGGGTTTTGATCGCGCAAGTTACTCTTTCGTTCTCAACAATCTCAACAACACAAAGGGACGGAGAACTCTTGGCCTATTGCTGTGTCCCCAGAAGCCTTTAGTAGACGAATCTGATTCACGTGGCTCGGAATCGGACGCCCGAAACCCCGATTCTTCCGATGGGCACTCACCCCGGTGGAAGTTGGGGTAGGCCATCGGTTTGCGGAGATGCTCGATCAGTTATTAACGCATAGAAGCGTTGTTCCGGATGGGGTTACCGACTCGCGTGCTCGGAATGTTATCCCTATCAATTTCCGCTGTATATTGTTCCACTAACGATTTACCCTTTGAGCAACCAACATCTGCAAGAAGGAATCATCAAGCATAAGGAGGACTGCGAACAGATAGTGGGTGACGATTTGATGCTCTCCGCAAGGGAAAGGCACCTCTGTTTGCAGTGGAAACGGGATGCGTTCCCATCGTTCAAGATCTACGCTCAGGAGATGCCAGCGCCAGTCGCTCCGGTGGTGTTCTTGCCACCTGTGGTGTGTCTTTCATGTGGTCATAAAGACTAATTGCTGATGCTGCAGAACAGCTATTGCGAATACCATTGCAACCAACGGGTCGGGCACGCTAGAGCTTCCATGTAGCTATGAGGTTGTCTGACGAACGTCGGTGCCTCAGTCTCACTCACCTCATTGAGGCCAGCTGCAGCCCTAGCGAACTCGACGCTGACGATAGACCACCGATCCAAGTGCCAGTGTTACCGGGGCTCGCCTCCGTAGTGGAACATGTTCTGCAAGGTGTGGTACTTCCATCAAAGGTTTTATTTGCAGTGCTACAAACCCCATTCGCGATGAGGGTCGGCATGATTCGTTTACTTAGCGACGGTGGACCAAAGTACGCGTTCTCGATCCCGACGGATACTTATTTTGTTCAGTGTATCAAAGGCCGATTGCACGTCCTCTGGAAACGTCATGACAATGGTGTCTTTGTTCATGCAACGTGGGGCAGTGCCGTCTGTCCCTGACCACGAGACGGACGGTGCTGCACGCTGTGGTGAGTCGCGAGGCACACCCGGCAAGAAACAGCTGTATGTATTGTGGACATTGTGGGCGTCGTTGGCTGTGACCCGCATGCACACGGCGCCACAGGGCGCACACACCGCTTGGCATTGCGATGAAGGAGTACACCTGGATTGCAGAGCACCTGCGGCGCGTCCCCGATGGCAGCGGCAGTGGTGGCGGTCCCAAGTAACTTGGACAACGGTCGTCCTCCGCACCCTCCGGGTTTTCTGAACTTCATACAGTATCTCCCTTCTACCCCAACGCCCTCAGTGACCGATGTCATAAACATGATTGTTGACGCTCGTTCTTTTGACCTACATTGCAGAGGGTTCCGGTCGTGCAGTTTGGTGGACAAATTTTGTGTGCGCCATTGAATAGACACTAGTACTATGGTGGTTCCCGCGCACAGCACGCACATACCCGTGTTTCACGGGCGTGTCCACAGCGCACTTGATATCTCAAGCCGGAATAAACAGGAACAAAAAGACAATAATATATATTCAAATTGTTGCTTTCTCTAAGCTCATTCATATCGTCTCGCCGACTAGGCGAGCGATTGATTCGTTCTACCGACAGCGATTAAGCTGCAGGTTTACAGTACGATATATGGCTAGTAACAAGTGGGGGAAAAAAGAATGAAAACACAAAGAAAAGAAAGGAGCCTTTTGGTTTTCGTTCGTGAAAAAAAATAGTCATAAGGTACATCTAAGCGTGTGCCCAGCAGATTCGAACGACGTGCAAAAACAAAGGTGTTGGTGAGAAGACGAACGTTCAAGCCGAAAGGGGTAAGTATGTGCAAAGCAACCAAAAAAGGGCAGAGCGGGGACGAACGAACAGGACAAGGGAGGACGTGCCGACCCGGCGCGAAACGACACCAACACCAAACCGAATGAAAAAAGAAACAATAAATGGAGGCATGGGAAACGTTTCATACTTCTTCTTCATCACTCATAGCATAGAGGCTTAACGTGGCCATGTCACCCAGGTGCAGCTCGTGTTCCGGCCGCAGTTGCAGGCTCGACGGCGACCCAGGGATCTCTGTCATGGAGAAACTAGCAATCGTGGGCGAGACGTTCCGGGTTCCGGGCGAGAGCGAGGGCGGACGGTGCGCGTGGGAGTGTGCGTTGTGTCCTTGTCCTTGTCCGTGTGCGCCGTTGCCGTTGCCGTTGACACGGACGCTGCCCGTACTTGAACGTTGTCCGGTGCTGGGGGACGGTGGAGAGGATGAGGTCAGTCCGGGACGATCTTCAAGCATAAGTAGAGACATGTTCTGTGGTACGGTCGGGAACACGGACGACGACGTGCTAGCACGCCGTCGACGCGGACGCACTGGTGGTACTGGCGGCGCCGGCGAGTCACCACGGGAAGGCGACGCCGCCCGGGACGACGATCGAGCACTCTCGTCTTCCACAGAGAGGGTGAACCCGTTTGTGTGCGTGAACAGACGCGGAGCTGTCGTCGTCGGCCGACGGCCAGTTGCCAATGGAGATGGCAACCGCAACGACCGATCGCGTGGGGACCTGGAGAATGGTGACCCTGCAAGTGGTGCACACGGGGGCAACACGCCGGCCGCAAAACGGTGGATTTGGGCCCGCATCGCGTCTAGCTCGTCCTCGAGCTCTCGGATGCGATCCCGAAGCTGGAGATTCTCCTCTCGGAGCGTCTTGGTTGTCCGCTGTGAGTCAGACAGCGCAGAGAGCAATGCCTCGGTTTCTAGGTCGTGCTTTTCCTTCATCAGCAGGATCGCGGCTTGCTGAGAGGAGGACGTGGCGGATATCGACGTTGGCGCCGTTGACCCCGAAAAGGCTGTACGAGGTATAGAAAAGGTCGGGCTACCCCACGTGATGCCGCCTTCCGAGGGTGTCATCCCGCGAGACATGCTGCCACTGCGTCCCCAAGAGGATGTCGACGCAGCCTCGGAAAACGCCATCCTGGATGGCGCGAAACGATCCTCTCGTTCACTGTGAGCCCGCAGGGTAGCATATCTGCCCGCTCCCGACGCATGTGTATTAGACCCATCCCTATCACCATCAAGGAGACCAGCCGCGGCGAACGCTTTCACTGTCCTTGGTCCGAGCCATTCCATGGCAGGAGGTCTGTTGGACAACGAAGACGAGGGTCGTATCGGTGAATTTGATCCCGAGTTGGGAGATAGCCGTGCATCTTCGACGCTCATGCTTCGTCTCCGATTATAGAAGAGATACGGCCGTCTTCGTTTGTTGACCTCCAAAGGACCTCCAAATTCAAGACTTGGGCGCGCATTGGGTTGACGTGGATCCGAAGCAGAACGAGACGATGATTGGGATGGCGAAGCCCTCTCAGTTGTCGGGGATGATGCGTGAGATGAAGGGGGGTCTGTCAAACGAGAGTTTCCTGGGGCATAAGATGATGCATGCCGGTTCGGCGTGGCAATGCGGGG
>JBBPTA010000037.1:20472-52059 GCA_038093915.1 Boletellus aff. emodensis
GACGATGATTGGGATGGCGAAGCCCTCTCAGTTGTCGGGGATGATGCGTGAGATGAAGGGGGGTCTGTCAAACGAGAGTTTCCTGGGGCATAAGATGATGCATGCCGGTTCGGCGTGGCAATGCGGGGACCAGCAGATCTACGAGGCAGTATATCTGACGATCCGCGGGAACTTGCGGACGGGGGTCCTTGAGAAGATGGCGTTTGGGAAGACGGAGATTGAGATGACAATGGCGATGGGGGTTGATAACGCTTTTGGGGCGGGGCACGCAGCCCTGAGGGTGTTGAGGTCTTGTGGAACGAATCGTCTGCCCCCACGCTAAGCGCGGTTGTCACTGAACGCATGAGACGGGGTAGTGAGGAAGGTTGGCGGTTTGTGGGGCTTGCGCGGGACAAAGAGGCTGAACGCTTCGTGGGCGACGATTGCACAATAGCGCGAGACAGCGAAGGTGGGATAGCAAGACCTAGGCGAGGAGAGGGAGAGGTTCGCTGGAAAATTCCATCCCCATTCGACGGGCGGAGCAGGGGGGTAGACATAGGACTGCTAGGGCTCCGCGAACGGGTTCTGGACGGAATTCGACTGACGCCAGGGTTTAAAGCTTGGGATTCGCCATTGATCTTGTTTGGACTGAGAAGCTGGGCGAGGTCCGGATCTAGTGCGCCAAAGTCGAGTGCAGCATCAGGGTGTTCATTGGCAAGCGGTACATCTCCGGGAGTGCGGAGAAGCGGATCAGGTTCATCTACATCCCCTTCCACTACGATACCGTTCACGCCCTCGAGCCATTCACTGGCGGTGGTAGCATCCTCGACGTTGAAGGCGTGCATCACCTCGGTGTCCAGTCGGGAGGTTGACAAATCGAGAACAGAGGCAGTTCTTGAATCAGGAGTCGGGAGCCAACTCTCGTTTTTGTCGATCTGCTCAAGGTTGAAGGGAGACGTAGGCGTGTCATCGTCACCATCTCCAGGCGTTGGATCTTCCAGACAAGGTATGTGCTTTGAGATTCCCGAGTTTTCAGCCTCGATAATAGTGGAGAGATCAGCGCCCAACGGTTGAACAGGCGATGGCAACGGCAATACTAGATTTCAATGAGCAACATGGCCCTCTTCGACAAAAGTGGTTGAAAGTACCGTAACGCTCCTCACTCGTTCGCGACGAGGGAGTAGGGTCAGAGGCCGACCGGGTGGTATCACGACTTCGCTTGCGGGCCATCATTTCCTCTTCGAATTTCTCGCTGGGTCTGGCAATGGCAATGACCGGGGTTTCTTTCGTTTCTTGTGGATGCGAGGGAACACCCGAGTGCTTTCTGTCATGTCCAATTCGTCGCAGAGTACCGAAATTGACAATGGATGCCTTGGTCGGGTTTGCGGGGCCAGGTGTGGTGTTTGACGTCTTGGCTGGGGCAAACGGGAGCAGGTTACGAATTGTGCGGAAAGATGGAATGGAAGAAACGGAGGTCTGTGGCAAGGCCAAAGTGACAGGGACTGCGGGGCCGGGCTGGTTGGTGCTCTCGGATTTGCGACGAAGCTGGGATACAAGAGAGGTCTGAGAGAGGGGAAAGTTGGACGAGATGGAGCTACGAGACGGGCGGGGCGTGACGGCCGGAATGGAGGACTGCGAAGACGAGCGTTCGACGACCATGACGAAGCCCCCACAAGGCTCCAGTAAAAAAGAAAAAGAAATCAGAAGCGGGGTCGGGGTCGGACTCGGGACATGCAGCGGACGCAGCGGACAAGGCCAGCTTGGACGGGACGAAACTTTCATTGCCAATAGCCGATCATATATCAAGCACGTGCCGCACAACCAATCACAGTCGAGGTTCTGGAGGCGCACAAAAAAAACATGGTATGTACCAACCATCCGAGGCTGGGCTTTCTGCTTGCTGAGAAGCCAACGCATACAAAGAGACTTCATGTCCTATCACGAGTTGCACGTCAGACATGCGCAAAGTTATTTATGTAACATGCGAGACGATGCATGAAAACTTCTCCCCATCATTCGTCATGATCCACAATGAATCATGGGCCCCTCAAAAGAGTTCACTCACGAGTCGTCAACTCCACACCGTCCAAGCGGGGATGAACATCACAGAGTACGGGAGTCGGAAGTTAGTTTTATCACTCAGACACCTTGGGATGTTGAAGGAGGGGCACGCCAGTGGTTGCGGTGTTAACGGTGCTCCGAGCTACCTGGGACCCATGACAACCGCTCCAGAGCTCATGGCAAAGTAGAGATGGTGAGGCCTGAGGTCTGACGTCCGAGCGAGTATTGAGGGCTGACGCCGCTGAGCTTTCACAAGTTTGCTTGGTCACTAGAGGTTGCGACGTTGAGTGTTTGGTGACCGGCTAGTAGCGCAGCATCTACTCCGTTGGATGCTCTTTTCAGAAACAGGCTCCGAATTCAACAAGGGCTTCCTCAGGATGATCTACTGATCGGGCTTATCGCAGCACACGGGCTGCCATGATTCGGAGCGAATGATTACGCCGCTTCGCGACTTCATTCTTCCAAATTCCCGATCCTGGTACCTGCGTCAAGGCTTTGCAGATACAGCAAACAGTAGAGTCTGAGTTGACCCACCGAGTGGTTAGGTAGCCCGGTACAGATCCCTCGTTCGTTTCTCCAGAAAGTTCAATTGCTCCACACTTACGTTATGATCCTGCCAATTTGAGGCTAGCACCGTTTCATTGATGTATACAAGTACCCACGCCGCTTGCAAGTTGGCAGTGAAGTTCCGCCCGGACCACGTCTTGAGGCTCTCCATAGTATAGTATGGCCTCGTTCTTTCGCGCTTACAAGTTTGTCGATGCTTCTCGTTGCTCGTTGTCCTTTTACTCATGTTATCACAGTGCGGCCTTGATCCAGCGGCCTTTGCTCACGCAGTCCGCGACTGCTGCCTTTTTGTTCGGTGCAGGCGACATCATTGCGCAACAAGCGATCGAACGTCAAGGGAAAAACCATGATGTGCGCCATTAATAAAAATCGTTCAGACACGTGTACCAACCCCATTTCCTTAGGTCATGCGGACGGCTCGACTGACATTTTATGGGGGTGATTACCCCAGCTCACCGCTCACCGCTCCGGCGGTCTGTTCCCGATACTGACATTGGATTCAACAGGTGCTCTCTTTGGTCCCGCGCTGACAAAATGGTACCAGCTTCTCAACCGCATCAAGGTTACAAGCCCGACGAAAGGCGTGATATATCGTGTGCGCGCCATGCCCGACGTTATTTTGTTTTCGCGGAGCTAATGCATACGTCCCCTTGAATAGGTGTGGCTTGATCAAGCTCTACTGACTCCGGGTATGGTTCATTGCGATCTTACGTTTGCTTATTCACCTCTCTACTAGTTGCTGTGGGATTCTTCTTCGGCACGATGAGCATCCTGGAAGGAAACGGTGTATCTGGAGCGGTGGAACGGATCAGCGAGGTGAGTCGCTAGTCTGGTTGCGCCCTCGCCGAATCTCACCCCACTATCGCCACCTTCCAGAACTACCAACCGACCTTGATCCGTAACTGGTAAGGAACGCGATCACCGTTTGAACACCCCATTTCATTTGTGCCTTCAGGGGTGTCTTCATCCCCACGCAAGTCATTAACTTTGCGATCGTGCCTCATCACCTCCGTTTTGGAGTCGTCAGCGTCGTGAGCTTGTTCTGGAGTAAGTGGGCCTCGTCGGTCAGGGATGCGTTTTCTCATCCTCTCCCAAACAGACACCTATCTTAGCGCCGTGAACGCCCGGACGCACCAAGAAGACGACGGTGCCAAGCACGCAGACTAATTCCACATATATGAGGCTTGCATATAGACGCTATACATTGTTTATTTCCTAGAGCTTGAAAATACCCGCATTTTCTAGCAACCGTACCCGTTTCGCCTCACTGACATAGCACGTCCTATCGACGATTCCAGGACGTGATTCATTTTTTGGGCCTGAGCGATCATCTCTCCGCGCAACCAAAGAATGCCACAAACGCTGGGAATTCTCGCATTGTACGACTGCTACAGATGCATGAAGTGACGGTATTTTCTCAGCAAAATTCCAGTGACCCACACCATACATGCTTGACCGGGTGGAGGGAATCTCTCCGATCAGGTTCTAAACGCGTGCTTCGTCAATCGGTGGGCTGGCAGAGGGCCGAAATCGGAAAGTGCAACGTGACGGAACCGAACACGTTCCGCAGTGTGCCCAGGACGCTGACGCCTACCGTACATGGTGTTACCCCGTTTTCTCTCTTTACGCACTGAGTCCGACGCCGACAAGAAGAGGGAATGCAGCCGTGGTCGAGTCGATCAGTGCTTGACCGGGGCCCCGCCTGTGTTTTGAGGCTGGATATTCGATCTCGTGACCAGGTGTTCGCGGTCCCCTGATGTTGTAACGCGTACGATCTGGTAAATGCGTTCGTTCGTTTTGCCGAACATCATACTTGGTGACGGCTGTGCAATGTCTGTCCGAGTCTGTCGTTAGGTCCAAATGTTTTGGACAAGGTAGCATTCCGCGGATTGAATCGGTACGGGTCATACCTTGGAAGGTGTACATGTGACATGCAACCAAAGCTTTGTTTCTGACCGCTGACCGCTCTAGTCGCGGTCGGGAGCCTCGACTGGAGATTGCGGCCGCAAGGGTCCACGAGAACTGAGATGGTCTGGCGATGGATTGGAGTCGACCTGTTCTGGGTGCGCTGAGCTGCGTTATGGCTCCGATTACGCGAAACGACGGTGGTCATCACGAGTCGGTGTCCGGCCATCAGTGTCATGACACACTCCGATCGCACGAGCCTCAGTACCGCCCCCTCCAACCCACAAACCTGTTTGTCGTCACCGTCAACGTCGCCCGCGACTCGGAAACCGCCCGGCGCAGCTCCGAGGCGATTGGACGAAACACGCAGCACAGCGCTTAATATCCCCAGAGAGTTCTTTGGCGCTAGCGACCATGAGCCGTCCACAGCCTTTCGTCCCAGAGGCCTACGACCCCAATGACGCGCTGGACGACATCCCGGGCATTCACTGGGCACTCCACGAGTTTCTTCACTCTCGCATGTTCGAGGCTGAGGAGTATTGTCATCGTGCTGACCCAAACAAGTGCGTGGCCACAACGTCCATTTGAGCGTTAAAAGTTGACAGCTTGCTCAGGGAGAGACTATATTTCGCGACTGGCTACGGGCTAATTCAGAGCGTCAAGGGTCTCATGTCGTTCGAAGACAAGGTGCGTGACATCTTCGTCTTCCCCTAGCGCGTTATGGGCAATAACATACACCTTGTCAATAGGATCTACTTTCAGCCATAAACCACACCAGACATGGCAACGCCATCGCCTCCGCCCATCGTAAACCTGCACCGTCGTTGGCAGGTCGCCTTGCTGGCTATATCGTTCCCGGGATGAGCAATTCGGGTATAGAGTGGATTGCACAAATGACGCCGGTGGAACGGCATGCAGAGCTCGTGTATGCGGAGAGTTTGTATGAAAAGGTATCTGCATTCCACCTCTCCCATCAACGCGTTTATGCAACCACCGGTAGAGTATGCTTGGTATCGTGTACTCTGGAGACTGGCTCGCGTTCATCAAGGAAATGTAAGTATCCCTATTTTCAGGCATGAACAGTCGTCATAAATTGTTTGGTACCTCGGCTATAGATTAAATATGCGTACCACGATATCGATATATCGGCAACTGGGGCGATACCTCGAGGCAGCTGACACAACTTACGCTGCTGCACACGCGGATGACGACGCATCGGATGAGCCACTCGAAGACCCATCCATAGACGTGCATTTTCGTTCGGGCGTGTATCTGGGTGTCGGTCTGTCTCACCTTATCCTGTCTTTGATGCCTGGGCGACTCTTGACGATCGTCGAGTTATTCGGCTATCGGGGTGACCGCAAGGAAGGCCTCAGAATGCTGAGTAGGGCAGGTGGTTGGGACGCGCACGGCGAGAGGAGTGTCGTTTCGCAAGGCAAGCTGCAAGTCATATTCATGCCATCATTCGGCGAGCTAACACTCACCCAGAGTCTGAGGGTGTCCGTCGTGCGATCTGTGACATGACTCTACTCATGTTCCATCTTGTATTATCTGCGTATACCTTTGAAGGTGTCGATGTGAATATGGCCCAGAGAATCGTAGAATGGAATTTGGAACGATATCCCAACGGTACTTCGTAGTCTATATATTCATGGGGATTGGCTAATTCCCTGTCGAACAGGCGTGTTTTTCCTTTTTGGCGCTGGTCGCCTTGCTCTTGCACGTTCGCAACCCCAACGAGCCCTCGAATACTATGCTCGAGCAGCGCAAGCACAAACACAATACCGTAACATGCACCATATCAGTTGGTGGGAGAGTGCCATCGCCAGTCTAGCGTTGTGGAACGTTGAATCCAGCAAAGATTGGTGGAGCCGCCTGCGCGGTGAGGCTACGGCAAGTCTAGCTTTTTCTGTTTACGAACTCCCCGACTCATTGAAGCTTGTGAACAGTGGTCCAAAGCAACTTATGCTTATGGGGAGGCGGCTTGCCTCGCGACCATTGGCGACAATGCCGGCGCCGCCGAGCTGATGGAGAAAGTGTCTGGGCTTCGGCAGCGGATCGCCGGCAAGAGCATACCCCTCGAGAAGTTTGCTGCTCGCAAGGCGCGCAAGTTTCTGGCACAAAAGAACCGCCTTGTTCTCCCGGCGCTCGAGCTCGCCTACGTTTTTGCCGCCATTGCTCATGCTCCCCGCAGAATCGTCGTCGAATGCATGCTCCCACATGTCTATCAAGCGCTCGGGGAACTGGGTGTGCTGGAAATGAACGGTGTCAACGGAAATGCGGACCATCGCAGAGCAAAAAACAAGCTTGCGGAGAGGAATCATGGCAGAGCACGGAGTAGAGCGGAAGCGAGGGAGGGATACTGGGATGATCTGTGTTTGGCGCGTTTTCTGGAGGGCGTTTGTTGGCGCTTCGTGGCCTATCCGGTATGTTTGCTGACTGCCGCCCAGATCTATTCTGCAACTCTACCCTGCTTCGTGAGGCTGATCCCGCTATGCTTAGGATCCTGATGCCGAACTGGACGCAAACGAAAAGGTGTCTGTTTCTGTCGAGGAAGCTCGACGTAGAGCCGAGTCGGCATTTGAGGAGGTGTTCGAGAACGGATCCAAGATCGAGCTGGATCATTATATTGTTTACTATGCTCGTGAGTTGAACTCTTTCTCTCCCTTTATATTGTCAAGTGGACTGAGCGCACGAACAGACTTTGAGTACGGGCGTCTGCTCGCGCGTTCCGGGAACAGGGAGGGCGCAAAGGCGCAGTTTGACATGGTGTTGAGCGGGAAACCACTAGAGGTCAATGCAGCTGGGCGGAAGGGCAAGTACAGTCTCGAGGTGAGTTTCCTCTGTCCTGTCGCAAAACAGCGTCGACTTTTCTGACGCACGATCGTCGCAGAACGCCCTGCATGTCCGAGCGAACGCTGCTGTGGATGCCCTAGAGCAGAATCGTTCACTTTAGAGGAACAAGACGGAGTCGATCTTATACATTTACATACAATGTCGTCGCGTTCACTGGTCTTTTTACCCGGGACGATCTTTAGCCTAATCTACCTAGACTTTGGTACCCTTGTCGTTTGCAGGGCCGTTCTCGCCACCAGTGCTATTTATTTCTGACAGCTCTTCAAGCCCTCGCTGGATCTTTTCTCATGTTCTCATCGGTTTTACTAGTAACCTCTAATTCACACTGTCTGCCGATCGATCACAACATCAGTGGTACTGTCGACTCGAGCTCTGCAGATCTGAATTTGCAGTTTCGTACGAGTCCAAGGTGCCAGATTGGAACGCAAAGACGGCCCTCGTGGGCTAAACGTTTGAAGCTGGTAAGTTGGGCCGTCTTGGTGTTCATTCCTTGGTTCTTTCTCAATCTTCTTACACGACTTCCGCACAGTGCCAGAATTCATGTCATATTTGAACGACAAAGTCGTCACAGTGGTTCGACACTCCTCTCAAGACGAACGTCAATATCTCGTACGTGACTTCACTCCACATGTCAGTGACCTATTGAACAGCGAACATTAGTTTTCGCCTTGAAGCGCTTTCTCAACATCGATCGTAATAACACCCTTCAGCTTAAACAGTTCGCTCGGTGGATAATATGGTCCTCCTAGGACTCTGAATGATGTGATCTCGCCGATTACAAGCTATGGCCCAGATGAGATGATACCTGTCGCGTGGAGAAGAGCGAACGACATCACCTGACCATCCACGACTTTCCACCCATAGCCGGGCTTGTCTGCAAGTTCGATCCTGCCCGGGGGGATGATTTGAGCCAAAGTGCAAAAGCGACCTCGAAGACGACCGACAAAATAAAAATCGACTCACGTGAATGCGTTCTGGAGTTTGGCATAGGTGACAATCCATTCCTTGTTGTTCTCGGGGAGGATCGAAGCGATGACCCTGTTGCGCTCAACCCCGGTGTAGGGATACCCGCTTACAGAGAGATGGAACTTTCGCCCTTCAATGTGGCGGAATGTCCACTGCGAACAAGGGATCAGCATCGTCAAGTCTATTGAACTACAGCGAACGGCGATACTTCATTCTGGGGTGCGTGAAGGTGGACAACCTGCGTGAGGGGCAAGATAGGGCCAACGCCGACGCTTGGCTCGCCCTCGACGAGAGATACAAGCGGGTGCGCAGGGATAACGATCTTTCCAGACATCGCGACACCGGATCGATTGCGTAGGAGTGAGTTCCTGGCTTTAATATCCATCTAGCGTTTCGTCACTCGTCCATCTGCAGGCATCGGGTTACGCCTCGGGCCCCCGAAATTGGACGTTCGAGATTAGAACATTGTCGTGTTCTCATTGCAAAGTCGCGCCATTTGCCGGTCCGACTACACATCATGTTCTCAGGTTCTTCATATCACGACTATCTTCTTACCCGGATTCCCCTTCAGGTTATGCATCCTGCCGACCTTCGAACAGCGGTCGCCTGGAACAATTCTTTCTCTCTCCCAGGAGCTGCTAAACAAGTCCTGAAGACTCGGAGCCCCTAGTCAGGAACGTATGCCTATGGACTCCGGAGCAACTAGTACGAAGTCGCGACAAGCAACTAGTCCAGGTCCTCGACTCCCTCTAATGATACCGTAGCGAGTAGCAGACTCGTCTCCAGAGTCCGTGCGCGGCATCTGTGGTTGTCCTATCTACGCACGTTCGTGATCCTCGTTGCCGATCTGGCCAGTGCTTCGCGCCGGTGCGAGTAGGCCATCACTCATGTGTTGATACCGCACAGGCATTGGCAGGACGAAGTCGCGCCATGGCGTCTGACTGTTCCTTGAATCTTATCAACATGCGTTTTTTCCCATCTTGTTCTCTAGCTCTGGCAGTTCGCTCTCGTCCTCTGGGTATCCTAAGTTGCATCGGTGCCAGTACATGGATCCGTCAATCACTTCTGGAAAAGCCGTAGCAAACAGAGGAGGACTCGTTGGCCTGCAGACGCACTACCGGTGTTCGCACAATCCACGCATGTTCGTCGTCGTCTGGTGAGCACCTGACATGCCACCTCTCGCTTTCACACACTCTGTCAGGGTCTCCTGTCTTGGCGAACTGAAATGTGAACGATTAACACGGAGCATACGGCGGAGAAGATGGGCCCAACTCCGCTCACCACTATCGATCGATTGATCTGTGGTCCAAACAGGAAGGTTCTTACACTGGGAGTCCGGCGTCGTCACTCCGTCATCCTGAGTCTGAAAGTGTTCGGCCGACCCCTGCAAACTCTGATAAGGTTTACCTATGGACAATTACGAGCGGATCCGTAGGGATATGCGCCCCTTTCAAACATCGAACCGTATCCCATTCTTTCCGGCTTCGTAGAGCGCCCCACTACCGGGAGTTCGGGAGTGGATACGTCAGTCGTCAAATAGACCGAGGTTGCATATACAGTACCAGTGATCGGGACGGCACATCTTCGCGATGGCGGCACGTGACTTGGGTATTGTAGAGGGTCGCTGCCTCGTTTTCAGCTTCGTATAACTAATAGGCCCTCCCGGGAGAGTTAAGTAGCCAGAATGAGAACGTGGAGACAGCACTCAGTACTCGAAACACTCGTTCGTTGGGTGTGTACCGCTAGAATAAAACTATCAAGTTTGTTCGCCGTTCGGTGCACAATCTTCATCAAATCTCTCCGATGATATTTCCCTGTACCCATATACTCAGTGAGCGTCCTACTGGCACAACGAAACATCCTGTAATGCTGCATCATGATGCGTGATCAAGCAACTCGTAGTTTGGTACTCCGGAACAAACAGTAACGCGTATCCCACACCTGACAGGGAATACTTAGTCTTCAGCATTAATCGGAAGCTTCTCAAGATCTTCTCCAACGACGCCCTTGAACCTGAACAGCTGGTTCTTCGGATAGATCGGTGGGAGGGATCTGGTTGATATGAGCGCGCCGAACACAACCTGAAATACAGATGAAGAGGTTCGCTTAAAAAATAAGGATGACATCGTTACCTCCCCGTCCTCGGAAACCCTCCACCCAAAGTCCGGTTTGTGCGCAGATTCGACGCTGCGCAAAGGGAAATTTGAGGGAAGCGTACAAGGGCGGCACGCCATGAAATGGGAAAATGAGCGATGCCTACAGGAATCCGGTCGCACGTTCGGGCCAGGTGATGATCCAATCCTGGTTGTGGTGGGGGTGGAGGGAAGCGATGATCTTGCCCTCCAGGACCCCAGTGTAAGGATATCCGCCTACGCCGAGATGATACCTTTTCTTTCCTACTTTGCGGAATGACCACTGCAAGCGATGGATCATCATTCAAGTATAACGAACGACGAACGGCAGTACGTCATGGGTAGGCGCATTGGTGTGGACGCTCATCCAGGCAGGCAAGGTATTGCCGATACCAACAGTCGGCTCGCCCTCTACGAGAGAGAGAAGGGTGCGGCGACGGACTTTGGAGGTGTTGTCGGTCATGGCAACTCTGGGCTGAATGGGTCAGGTGCGTTTTGGATTTATACCCACCGAGCCTTGAGAGAGGGTTCTGTGATGCGACCCCCCATGGACACTGGGTTACGCCGGTCTCCCAAAACCAGACGACCGAGACCAGAACACTGTCGTGCTAGTGCCGCGAAGTTGCGCCATTTGCCAGCCCGACTTAAGTAAGACCCCCTCGTGTCACGTTCTTCGTGTCATGACTACTACCTTCGAATCTATATCCCTTTAGGATGCCACTAGTAAATCTTGAGCAATGGTCGTAGGCTCTACTAAACAAGCCTCGTGCCCTCGGGCAGGTACCCGGTTTCTGAACCAACTGCCGAGGTTGTGAAGAACAGCTAGCCTGGATCCTCGGCCCCAGGTCCCTCGAACGGTTCTAGTAATGCCGTGCCGAGTGGGAGAATCGTCGAATGTTCCTAGGTTTGGGTGCAGCACCTGTGGTCGTCCCATCCAGACACGTTCGTGATCCCCGTATGCCAATCTGGCGAGTGCTTCGCGCCAAGGAATCCCGTCCGAGTAAACCATCGCCCGTGTGACCAAGTACCATCGGCGCCACACGGACCACCCGCACTGTAGCCAGTCCTCCTTGCCAGTTGTCTGACACTTACACATCCATCTGAGCAAAGCAACATCGTCAGAGACGAGCAGTACTCACGTTAATGCGATGTGTAGAGACTTTATCGTTCCCCAGGCCGGGGTGGGCGAAAGCACGCCCTCGTCTTCGGGCACCCCAACGTAAGATAGCCTGATGTCTCCACCGTCTCATTCTCTTCTCTGCGTCAACCTTGGCAAATATCCATAAAGTATCGAGTGGTCTTGGACCCGTTGCCGAGCAACCGCCGCTGGCACGCCAGTACATGACCGCCTACGCTGCGATCTGCAACAGCCGAAGATGCGTACAACTTTCCCTGCGTTTACTCGGCCATTTCGGGACCTTATGCACTATGTGTTCGGCGGTTTCGCTCTTGCCGACATGTAAACCTCGCCCGCTTGAAGTCCGACTAGGGCTATCGGCCTTTAATGTATTTTGCCGGCTCGAGCGACTGATAAACCCTCTGAGGAGAGTTCTCTGCAACAGGTCAGGTGGACTGCCGGTAGTGACTTGATGGTGCCTCTGGACTTGCTCGTTTCACGGGAAGTGGGGGGGATGAAGAATGGTAGAATGTACACTTATTGGTGGGCTAGAATAGCGGAAGTGCAGTCTGGTTGGCGTGCGGGGTGTGTGTTGACGGAGGTAGGCCAAGGAGGTATTGCCAGCTCACTGTCCTTTCACATTTAGCAAAGGGCTGTTGCGCATAACCAGTGGTCCCGTCCGACCGGTTGTCGGGATACCACTCACGCACCTCAGAATTATTGGAAAAGGGATAACAGGGTAAAGCGGAAAACAGATAATTCGAACCCAAGGGTAGAGTTCATATCACTCAGGCGCGACTCTTGACCGGAGGGCTAAACCGGTGGGGGGCTAAAGCAATGAAGGCAGGGACGACCACGCGAGGGTTAAACGTTAAACGCTCAACCCATCAGCGCAATGGATTTGTTTGGATGAGAGGGAGTGGCAACCTTTAGGATGTCATTTGCGAAGGGTGGTCCGCCGTATCCCCGACCGGGCCGATTCGGTCTTTCCTCTGCACCATACCCTTAGTGCGCATCGACTTCAACTTGCTCCCAAGTTCATATTCAATGGCCACTCTCACTCCGAGGCTTCGCAACTTCTGAAGCCGGACATGGACTTGATGTGCTAGTGAGTGAGTTACACTCTTTGTTATGCTGTCTTCGTGGTTGTCAGACGGTCTGAGCGCGCGAACAGATTTCGACTACAAACGACTGCTCGCACGTTCCGGGCAGAAAGGGTACAACTACACAGTTTGATATGGTGCTGAGTGGGAAACCACTGGAGGTTATTAATAATGGAGCCGGACGGAAAGTATGGTCTTGAGGTGGGTGTTACTCTTGTTTCCGACAGCGCCTCGGGCCGCGCTCATTCGTTAGATCCTTGCATGCCGTCATTGGGTTGAGTGTACGTCTTCGCCGTCTGCCGCTTCAATGTCACTGCTGTGATGACTTGACCAAAAAACATCAGTGGCATCGCCACGAACTCAAGCTCGGCAGATCTGAGTTCTCGATTTTATTTCTCCAGCTTGAACGTACCAGATTGTAATGCAAGGACGGCTCTCTGGATCTATACTTGCTCGACGTGGATTGAACGTAAGCTGTTAACTCGTCTCAATTGGTTTTCGTCCCTCGGTTCCCACTTAACTTTCTTACATGGTTTCTGTGCAGCCATGTGCTCCCAGACTCGCGTATACTTACCAGCTGCTCGCGTGATAGTCTGAAACTCTTGGGCGCCTATACTTGGCCAAGGGACTTGTGATTTGACATTCCTTTCAAGACGAATGGTAGCAACGTGACCTACACCTAACCTGACCTACTGTGCGGCAAACATCAAACTTCGCCTTGAAGCGCTTTCTCAACGTCGATCGTGATAAGCCCCTTGAACCTAAACAGCTCGTTCGGTAGGTAGTATGGCTGGTCTAGAACTCTGAGCGCTATAATCTCGCCGATGACAAGCTGTGGTCCAGATGAGATAATACCTGTCATGTGGAGGAGTGCAACGCCATTACCTGATCATCCACAACCTTCCACCCATAGCCAGGCTTGTCGGGGAGTTCGATACTGCCCAACCAGACAATTTAAGCCGAAAGTGCAAAAGCGGCCTCGAAGACGAAAAACAAACATACAAAAAGAAAAAAGAAAACAATGCTCACGTGAATGCGCTCTGAAGTTTGGAGAAGTTGACGATCCATTCGGTGTTGGGCTTGAGCACCTCGAGGGGGCTCGAAACGATGACCCTGTGGCGCTCGGGGTTGGTGTGGGTATATCCCCCTACGCTGAGGTGGAACTTCCGCCCTTCAACGTGGCGGAGCGTCCACTGCGAACGAAAGATCAACATCGTCAAGCCTATTGAACGACGGCGAACAGTAATACCTCGTTCACAGGCGCATGAAGGTGGACAATCTGCGAGAGAGCAAAGCTATGGTTGACACCAACGGTAGGCTCGCCCTCGACGAGGGACACGAGCGGGTGAGCAGGGATGACGATCTTTCCAGACATTGTGACACCGAATCGATTGTGTGAGATGAGTTTATATCCATCTAGTGTCCCGTCACGCGTCCGTCTGCAGGCATCAGGTTACGCCTAGGCCCCGAAATCGGACGTTCGAAATCGGAACATTGTCGCGTTCTTATTGCGAAGTTGCGCTATTTGCCAGTCCGACTTATCGCCTACCCACATCATGTTCTCAGGTCCCTTGCGTCACGACTACCTTCTATATCCTCCTTCAGGCTGTGCACTCAAGCAACCTTCGAACAGCGGTCATCTGGAACAATTCTTTCTCCCTCCCAAGCACTATCAAATAAGTATTGAAGTGCCCTCGGCCAGGGACGTACGCTCCTGGAGCAGCCGGTGCGAAGTCGCGACGAGCAACTGTCCACCGGGTCAACAGACCTCTCTCGAACAGTTCCAATAATACTATATCTGAGCAGCAGACTTGTCAAATGTTCCTGGGCTTGGGCGCGACACTTGTGACCGTCCTATCCGCGCACATTCGTGATGCCCGTTCACCAATCTAGCGAGTGCTTCGCGCCCAGGCAGCTGGTGCGAGTAAACCATCACCCATATGTCAAGCACTCTTGATGCCACACGACCATTAGCAGGACGAAGTTGTATCATGGCGTCTGGCTATTCCTCGAATCTTATCAACGTGCGTACTTTCCCGTCTCGGTCTCCCGCATCAGGCTAACACGTTCAGCTCCGGCAGCTCGTTCTTGTCCTCCGACTGCCCTAGTTACATCGGTGACCACTGCGTGGATCCCTCCATCACTTCTATCAACGCCGAGCCAATAGAGGGGTCTTGTCCTTCTGACACAGTACCAGTGGTCGCACTATCCACGCATGTTCGCCGTCCCTTCGTGATCTCTGCCAAAACTAGTGGGCACCTCACGCCCGTCCGACTAAACCATTCTTGACGCGCCAGCTGTCGTCTTCACACGTCCTGTCAGGGCCTCTCCTAAAAGATTTAGATCTGAATGATTGAAATGGAGCATGCGGCGGAGAAGGCGACGGGCCCAAGGCTTAATATTAATACAACCCCGCTCACCACGGTCGGTTGATCTGTGGCCCGGGAAGCTTCCTCCCACACTGAAAATTTGACATCGTTACTCCGCCATCCTGAGCCTAAAACTGTTCAGCCACCCCTGCAGAGTCCGGTGCTACCCTTCAGACAGTTACGAGTGGGGCATATGGGATACACAAAGTTGAGCCACAACCCACCCATTCCAACCTTGCCGAGCCCCTATGCCGGGAGTGGATAGATCGGTGTACAAGTACAGCGAACGATGGGACAAGTCCGTCAAGGAAGATAATCTCGCGCCAGCGCTACCGTCTTGGTCATAATAAACCGGGACAGCACATGCTGGTGGCAGCCGGATCCGTGGACCAGGCCCGTGGTACTTCTCTGAGCCTGGTATGACAGATACTAGGCTCTCCAGGATAATTACTCAACTAGGATTAGAACGCAGCGGCAGCACTCGGCACTCGAAACCCGTGTTCGCTTGTGTATGCCACTTAAAGAAAACTATCAAGCCTGTCCGTCAGCTCATCAGATCTTTTCCAATGACATCCCCTATCCGCTCATTACCGCATGCGCAGTGGGTGCTCATGACGCATGATCGGGAAACTCGTGATTCCCCTCCCGATTCCGAGTCCTGAACGAACAGTAACATCTCGTACAACTTATCCTACACCTAGCAGGGAATCCTTAGTCTTCAGCATCAATCGGAAGCTTCTCAAGATCCTCTCCAACGAGGCCCTTGAACCTGAACAGTTGGTTGTCTGGATAGATCGGTGGGTTGGATGCGGTTGCTATCAGCACACCGAATACAACCTGCGATGGAGATGAGGAGATCGTCGCTTATTTCAAGAAGGACACCGTTGTCACCTCTCCGTCCTCGGAAACCTTCCATCCATGGCTCGGCTTGTGTGCAGACTCGATACTGCGCAAAGGGAAATTTGAGCGAAAGAATGCAAGGCAGCAAGACACCAAAAAAGGAGAATGAATAACGCCTACAGGAATCCGGTCGCACGTTCGGGCCAGGTGATGATCCAATCCTGGTTGTGTTGGGGGTGGATGGAAGCGATGATCTTGTTCTCCAGGACGCCGACGTAAGGATACCCGCCTACGCTGAGGTGATACTTCTTCTTTCCTACTTTGCGGAACGCCCACTGCAAGCGATAAATCAGCTGTCGAGTCTACCGAATGACAGTAGACGTCAATACATCGTGGACTGTCGCATTGGTGTGGACGGGCTGCCAGGCAGGCAGGATAAGACCGACACCAACGGTTGGCTCGTCCTTTACGAGAGAGAGAAGGGTGTGACGACGGATTTTGGAGGTGTTGTCAGTCATGGTAACTCTAGGTCGAATGGGCTGGGTGCGTTTCTGACTTTATATTCATCTAGCCCTGGGAGAGGGTTCTGCAACGTGACCGTCTACGGATGTTGGGTTACGCCATGTCTCCCAAAACCAGATGAGTCCGAGATCAGAACACCGTCGTGCTGATGTTGCGAAGTTGCGCCATTTGCCAGCCCGAACTAAGACCCTCCTCATGTGCTCAGGTTCTCATGTCATGACTACCTTCTATATCACCCCCCAAGTCCAGTCAGGCACTACGTCTCTGGAACAACCGCTACGGAGTCGCGACGAACGTCTAGCCCGGGTATTCGGACCCCAGACAGTTCTAATAATACCGTGCTGGGTAGAGGAATCATTGAATGTTCCTGGGTTTGGGCGCAACACCTATGGCCGTCCTATCCGCGCACGTTCGTGATCCCCGTCTTCCAATCTGGCGAGTACTTCGCGCCCAGATATCCCGTCCGAGTAAACCATCGCCTGCTCGCCTAAGTACCTTCGATGCCACATGGGCCTATGCGCAGGTTGTTGAGATGCATGGCTTGGCTGTCCCCCGGGTCTTATCAGGGTGCGTCCTTTTCGTGTCTGTCTCTACGTCGGATTAATCAATCCTAGAATAACCGACTCATGTAGGACTAAGCAAGCATTTGGCGAGTTAGTTCAGCCCAGGGTAACGAGGCAGTGAGGCCGCCCTTCTCAAGCCAGGCATCTTCTCATCTGAGTCGAGGATTGTGACCTACCGATCCATCTAGCGAACCAGTTTCTCAGGTTCAACGGTCTTGTTGGAGCGGATCTTGGGGGCGGAAGTTAGTTGACGCGGAGATTATTGGATAAGATCAGTTGAACCTTATTATACCGGGTGACCGAGCTGATAACATGCTTACTCGCTTCTGGTATAGATCAAGTGAACGCTAGTGTTGTCTCGACCAGTCCTCTGGAAGAGATGCCAGCTGTCTGACACTTACACATTCATAACGCCATCTAAGCAGAACAATATCATCAGAAACAAATGCGATGCACGGAGACCCGCCCTTTATCATCCTCCGAGCCGGGGCAGGCAGAGACATTTCCTCGTATTCGAGTAACCTGCGTAAGATAATCTGATGTCTTCATCGTCTCATACTCTGCTCTGCGTCAACCTCAGCAAACATCTGCCGAGTACCGGGTGGTCTTCGGCTTGTTCGCCAAGCAACCACCACCGACGCACCAGTATGTGACCACCTGTGTTGCGATCCGTAATAACCGAAGACGTTTACAACTTTCCCTGCATCCAGCCATTCCGGGACCTTATACACTATTTAGTAGCTTCGTTCTCACCGACATATAAAGCTCACCCGGTTGAAGGCCGACTCTAGCGTCATCTGCGCTTATTGTATTTTACCGGTTCGTATGACTGATAAGCCCTCTGAGTGTTAGCTAGGGCTCGGAAGTGCGGCGATAGCTCCGGCAGAACTTTCTGCGATAGGTCAAATGGATTGCCGGCGACTTGGCGGTGCCTATGTGCTTGCTCGTCTCACGGGAATCGGAGGGGGAGGGGGGTCGAAGAATGTAGTTAGGGAGTGGTAGAATGTACGCTCGTTGGTGAGCTAGAATGACGGAAGTATAGTCTGGTTGGTGTGCAGGGCGTGTGCTGCGGGGGTAGGTCAGGAAGGCGTCGCCGGATCACTGCCTTTCATCCTTTAGCAAAGGGGTGTCGCAAATGACAAGCGGTCCTATCCCAGTTGTCGCGACACCACTCACGCACCTCGTAGGAACTACTGGCAAAGAGATAACAGTGCAAAGCGGAAAACGGAGAATTCGAATGCGGTGGCAGAGTGGGTATCGCTCAGGCTCTGGGGGGGGGGGGCGAAACAGGCGGGGTACGGTGGGATGACACGAGGACTGAATGCCACAGGGTAAACCTATGAGGTGACTGCAGATCTGACTGGAAGTGTCAGGTCCCTACACAGGCAATACGACTGATTCGTTTGCTCATATCAAGAATGTTAGTGAAGCTGACCGCTAACTGCCTTCGAGACGATCATGAAACTTGGATGTGTTGTATCTGGGCACTGTAACCCACACGTGTGCTCGCTTTTATCCTCAGGTGCAAGCGTGACATCGGGGGACGCGAGGTGTCACAGATCACTTACGCGTGACGTGCGCCATTGAGCGTCACACTCTTCTACATCTTTGCCCCCATTACCATGGACGTCCTCAGCCCCCGTCCACACAAACGACCGCGCACGGACCACATCCCAGACAGTGCGGAACATTTCTTTCCACGGCCGCCGCTATCAGCAATGCCGACACAACCTCTGTCGATGTTCCGGCCCCTGCCTCCTCCAGTGCTTCTTCTCGCACTTCCAGCACTGTTAGCAGTTCCGCCGAATCACGAACACTATCCGATGTCTCTTTTCTTATCTCTGAGAGCGTTCAGGACGTGTCTTGAACTAAAGACACTCACCCCGGACATGGAGTGTCGGGCGTGGACTGGACTAGCCGAGGTGGGACTCCGGGTCATCAATGGGGGCTTCACTTCCAATGGAGAACACGCCTGGGCGAACGGAATCGAAGCAGAAGTGATTTTTCCTGTCGTGAAAACTTCTCTGTACTCATACTCCCCTATTCCTTAAGGTTGAGAAGGCTATCGGAAAAGGGGTGCGTTCAATCTCACCACTTTTGTCCCATGAAGAGGCTGAGAAATTTCATGCTTATAGCTCCTGATAGCGCAAAAGGCGAGTCGCTCGTGCATGCTGTCGAGTTCCTTTCGACGGGTTCGTTGACGGATTTTTCTTCCAGCATCCATCCCTCCGATCGTTCCGCCATCACCTGTCGCTCCTCAGCGCGCAGTTCGCGTTTCAAAGTAACAACACAAAATACGCGCGCGCATTGTTGCGAAGGCTCATTGCATCCTTTGTGTCCTCTGATCCACCTTCTATCGTCTACGTTGCCCACTTGGCGCTCATCACCCATCTAACATCAGTGCCGCCTGCGCTCGGTGTATCGAGCACTGCTGCTCCCTCGACCCCTGAACTACAGGCTGCCCTTACAACTATTGCGGCACTGTCCAGCCTCGCCTCTCACAACGGTCACTCGGCCATTGAGGATTTGGCTATGGTCCTGCGTGTCAGGGTTTTGGTTGGCGCTCGCATGTGGGATTCGGTCGGTGATGCTCTCCTTGCTGCAGAAAAAGCCATGCAACTAGGTTTTCATATGGGAGAAGCAAAACCTGGAGCTGGTCAGGAAAACGACAGGGCAAAGCAAGACAGTGCGGAGGGTCTAATGAGATCACACTCGATATCGGCGCAAGACGTGCATGAAAGTGCTTCCTCTCAGTCCCAGTCCCAATCTCAATCAAACAGCGACCCTATCCCAACGCCCTCCCCTGCCAAAGAGACCTTACCGATTCCTGGTCCAAAGGCCACGGACACACTCTCACTAGCACTCACTGCGCACCTTCTTATTTTAGGTGTGATTTTTTATACGCACGGGGGTCGCGCGCGCGCTGTAGATGCTCGATTGGCTGCCCTGCACTCGCTCATGGATAGTGGCGCACTAGTAGGTGGTACTCATGCAGATGGGATGATAGAAGTATGCTTCCCCTTTATTGTCTCGCACGCTTCAATTGATTTCGCCACCAGATACCTCTGCCTGGCCACGGTTCCCTTTTCTTGCAGGCAACTCACCCACACATCCTTTTTTTGCTTACCTTTCTCGTCTCTGCCGTTGCAAAACGGGATCCGGTGTCTCGCCGTCCCAAGAAACGGGTGTTTTCAGAGTGCGGGGTGGTACAATGTAGAGAAGGTCGTCGGGGTAAGGATGGCTCTGTGAGGATAAATGGTAAAATTTATTTATTTTCTTAGTCGACTACTCAAACATGGCACTCTCTCCCTCCAGTTCCGCTGTGGGCATCTCGTGGTGATGTGACAGCTATCGAGCAGCGTGCGGTTAGAATAGAAGCAGACTTGCTATGCGAACTCGTGACCGTAAGCCCAATTTCGTTGCTGGGAAGTAAAATCCTTTGTAACCCTGAAATCACTAGATATCACTTCAAAGAAGTGACTTTGAAGCCACGGAGAGCGTAAGTTTGTTCTAGCCCTGAATAACTCGTCATTTAAAATACTCTCATTAGCATCTTGCTACGTTGATTGCGCATACACGCACGTATGACATCTTCCCCGCTTATGCCCCTCGCATTACACTTCTTCATGCACACTTTGCGCACGCTCTCGGTGATACGGAACGTGCTAGTACATGTTATCGTGTCGCTGCCGATCTCGATGGGGCATGTCCTGTTGGCTCTGGTTTGGCCCTCGGAGGAGGGTTCGTGGCTGCTGCGGCCCGCGCTGGCGAGGCTCTTCTCCGTATCGGGCTTTGTGCCACCCAATCCTCCCCTCCATCCTCCGTCGTAGCTGCCGAACCGGCCAACGGCGTGCGGCTGGACGCCGCCACGGAGGCTCTCGTCAAGGACGCGTTGACGCGATGTACTTCTGGCGGGGCATCGGCGCCGCTGCCCGCGCTTGGGGAGCTAATCTCGGCGGCATTGGCACGCTCGCATATTATCCGGTCGAAATCGCTGCTC
This sequence comes from Boletellus aff. emodensis, assembly GCA_038093915.1. Taxonomy (NCBI): domain Eukaryota; kingdom Fungi; phylum Basidiomycota; class Agaricomycetes; order Boletales; family Boletaceae; genus Boletellus; species Boletellus aff. emodensis. The sequence continues at coordinate 41,453 of JBBPTA010000037.1, forward strand.
AAGCATGCACTCGAGTTGCTGAGCGCTGCGGCGGACAACCACCTGCGCGCGCTGGTACTGGCGGTGATTGGCGCGCAGTACGTACATACGGCACCGGCCCACGCGATGGAGGTGCTTGCGGTGTGCGAGACGCTCGGCGCGGGGATGGGCGCCCACCCAAAGAAGACAACCGAGGTGAACGACCGCCCACTGTCGACGTCATGCGACGAGCCGGGGAGAAAGGACGGAGTCGGGAACGCACCGCTGCGGTTATGGGTCGGCGAACGGTTCCTGGGTGCGTAGTCTACGACATGTGTGTGGGGGCGATTGACGGTCATTTGTGTTTCAAGAGCTGTTCAAGCGCGCGGGCAAAGACGGTCGGGTGCGCAAACAAGAGGCATTTAACGCTGTGTACCGGGCGGCGGTGGACGACCTTGAAAGGCATCGTGCGCGATTGTAGCAAAAGAGAGGACGAATGAGGTTCAGATGAGACATGTAAAGCGACACTCGTTCGCGGCGCTTGTCATGATCACACGTGTAGCCATTACATCGAATGTACTCTGCAGCAACAACCACGGGACAGCATCAAGCAGCATAATAACGTTCACGTCTGCGAGACATGGGTCTTCGCAACTGACAGAGCTTTGGGATTGCTGACGTGGGCAGGATAGTATCCATGTCTCTCCGCTCCACCCACTCGGCCCCCCTCTCTTCTTACTCTCAGTGCCCTTTTACCCGATCTCGACCCCGTCTACCTTGACAGCGATCCGAATCGGAAACGGCGAGATGCCGGTAGCGTTGGTGATGAGTGGCACGACGGTCCGTCCGGTCTCGGACGAGGTGTAGGTGAGCATCACCTGGACGGCCTTGCTGAGGGTCGCGGCCAGCGTCGCGATGAACTCGTGACGGTCTGTCATCGATCACATGCGTGTACGTGTATGGATGTATGTGTACCAGGTGGTGCATGTGAGAAAGTCAGTCAGCCACGAATAGGACAACAAAAAGAACTGAGGGGACCCGGGGACCCACCGTCTGCAAAAAGGGGGCACGGACGTACCTCGATCTGATTTTGGCTGCCTCAGTTCTGCATTGACGATCCTGGTATTATTGCCCACCCGCATACGTACGTGCATGTGCATGTGTGAGCGTGTGTGAACAGGTTGGGGTGCGACGGAGCGCGCGCATCGTTCAAGAACCCCACGAACGTCGGTCGGTGATCATGACGAGACAGGGAGAAGAAGAAAAGAGGGTGTTTTCTTTACGAACCATTGTTCCCAGGGCACGTCTTCCTCCCCGACGTACACCTGAAACCACGACGACTTTTTCGGCTTCTTTTCGGAGAACGTGACGAGAATCTGTTGGTGTGCGTGCAGATGCCGGGGTTCGGACGGGTGTCGATACGTGAGTTGGTTGGTCAGTTTGAGGGGAGCCGAACGCGATGGGAGATAGAAAGGGCGTACTTGTCCGCGTTTGTTCGTCCCGCTCTCGATCGCTTTCCAGAACGCGTCGACCTTGTCGTTGACGAGCTGCTCCATTTCGGGATCTGCGATGCCGGGCTGTGTGCATGTTGTTGTTGTTCCGCACCGAGGGAAGCAAAACATGAGTGCGAGGGAGAGGTGGATGGATGGGAACAGACCATGGTGACGTCGAGCACTTCGAACGTCTGCGGTTTGACCGTTCCAAAGAGGCGATGGAAGAGGATCGCGTGGAGGATCGCATGGAGCACTTCCTTGGCAGTCTGCCGTTCGAGGGTCTACGTGGGGGCGATGGCAGCACGGATCAAAAGTCAACGAGAGGGGGGGACCAGCACAGCTCAAGTTGCGGGGACGCACCACGTCGATGGACACGGTGGGGAGGGTGTTCATGCTGGTGTTGCCAGGCCTGGGATGCGCCTCGACGGATTCGGGCGTCAGGGAGCTACGAGCCGGTCCACTCCCACTTCCCCGCACAACACACCCACGCCGATTCGACTCTGATCGAGCACCGGTAACACACGTTTCAACGTTCGTGTTTCATTTTTTTCGGTCTCGGACCCGAGGGACCTCGTTGCCGTCCAAGTTATTCTCGCCCCCTTCAATCGGTTCCTGTGTCAAAGAAAAACACATTGACGATCCCCGCGTGTCCCCATAGCTGCATGGCCAGCTCATACTTGGCCCTTTGACATGCCGCTCTCGAGGGCGATGCACGCCAATCAAGCCTCAAGCTCGACTCCAACCTTGACGACCAGCTCTCAATTAGGCGGCTGCTGCGGAGAGCGCCACATGTCAAGGCAACCCTAGTCGACTCGGTGGATCCGTGATGGCGAAAAAAGTACCATCTACATTCCAGCGGGTACTACTCCCTAGCGCTAAAATGGGGCGGAACATACTCCGGAAAATATCGACACTACCCCCATGTGGGCAACCTGCCGCTACTCAAACTGTCAGTCGCCATCCGGGGATCATATCGCTTACGGCGAATATCCGCAGAGGCAGGTGACGGGTGTGTGTGATCCCGAGTCTGCCAAAGCTCACGTCGTCAGGGTCATCTCTGTCAACTGCCAGCTGCGTTGGACTCGAGAGGGAATCGGTGGGCAAGGAAGTGACATCCACAGGATTGTCCTAGCGCAACCCTCGACAGGATTGGCGGCTAGAATGATGGACTAGCCCCAAGGAGACTCGACTCGACAACTTCATCACTCAAATGATGTAAACAATGCTCATTCACACGGCCACGTGATACAGGTCCAGGTGTAGTTCATTCTCGCGGTGTTCGGTCCGCCGTCACTGCTTGTCCCGAGAGTCGCTGAACTGCTCAGTTGCTCGACTTCAATTACTTACGTCCAAATTTCTTCGCGTCGGTTTTTATTTGGCTGACGCCACTACTGAGGTTTACTTGACATCCTGTACCTTTCTGAGGTGTTTTATTGTCTTCGGAACTCCCTCGCCTCCCTATGGATCACGGCCCTGAACATGACGTGACTGCCCATCGATGCGTTCTGGGCGTAACTTATCAGAGTTTCATCAAGGCTCGACAAATTTGGAAATGATAAAGACATGCAAATTTTGTTGAAATCACACCCGCTCCATTTTTCGTTCCATCATGCTGGCGTAAACAAGATAAAATTGCGAAAGTGCTTTGGACCACACGATCATTTTTAACCTGGCTCATGTGAAAATAGATTTCTTGCCCCGCTGATCCCTCCAGTCGAGCCCTCTTTTTCCATGGTTTCTTTGGTGCCCCCTGCGCTCGCAGATGCAACAAATGCAGGGACCGGCATCGAGTCCAACGCTCAACTTGTCGACGACCGCCTCAATCTCATAGCTGCCACGACGGTTCCCGCGGCTGCCTATGGAATCACGTTCACGCTCTACTGCATGTGCATCTACTACCTCTTCAAGAAGTTCCTTCGGTTCTACATGCCACAGTCCCTTTCAAGGTCCAAGAAAGAATGGCGCATGACCCTGTTCTACATCCTTTACACCTCCGTCCTATTCATCCTCGTCTCTTTGTACACCGCTGGGAATTCTCAGAATACCATCGTTGCCTTTGTCGACAATCGGTTATATCCGCAAGGTCCCTATCAGTACTACCTCACCTACATGGCGGGTCAGCCCGTCATGATCATGGTTGACGTTGCCTCTACCTTGATACTCTGGTTGACGGATGGTCTCATTGTCAGTGTTTCGATTCTTGTGCAGGATTTCGTTCAAATTCTAACGTCCAACCCTGTAGCTCTGCAGGTTTATCGTGTTCTACTTTAGGGTACCGTACGCGAGATGGATCATTCCGCTGCCGTGTGGCATGTACATTGGCGCCGTTGGTGCGTGCACAATGTCCCCCATGTCAGACCGTCCCGGATTGCCTGACTTGCCCGTTCCTCAGTGTTCAGTGCCCTCCTCCTCAGGTCAGAAGCTAGCTTGGGCAGGATATTCGTGTTCTCGGAGAATTTGATTCTCGTGTATTACGTCCTATCTTTCTCCATGAACATCCTCACCACCGTGTTAATTGCGGCTCGGCTCTACTGGCACAAGCTCCAGTTACAACGCATCTTTGGTGAGCACCACCCCACGGGACGACACGCATCGAAAGACGAGGTTGGACTGACTGGCTGCTCTACCCGCTCGTGCGACGTTCACGTGCATGTGTTCTCGTCCGGCGGGGCATTTTCAGGCCACCGAAAGGGCTCTCCTTATATGAGCATTGCGACGGTGTTGATCGAATCCGCGGCGCTCTACGGCACATGGTCCATCGCGTTCTTGATCCTGTACGCTTTGAGCAACCCAGGACAGACATTCATTATGGTGACGATGGCTCACGTTCAGGTGAGCTCCCAGAATTGCCTGCGCACGGCCGGATGGCCCCATCAGAACGGCTGACTGACTGATCGATCGACGATCGATGGCTGGCCTGGACGGGCTGCACAGGTTATCGCGCCGCTGTTGATCATCATGTGGACCGCGCGCGGCAAGGCCTGGGACTCGGCACGAAGCTATGGCGAAGACGAGCGCACGCGCACGGACGAGGTGGAGGACCCTCGTGCCAGCGTAGAGGTCGCCTGTGAGGGCTTGGGCACGAAACTCGGGTGGCTCGTCGGTGGCAAGGGCGTCCGGACGCCGATCCCTGTCGTAGTCAAGGACGTGCATGTGGAGATGGACCCACCTCGGAACGCGTCGTGGAGCACGGTTGGGGCGGCGGACGAAGAGACGAAGCACGCCGATGCGATCGAGCTCGAGATGTGCACCCCCGAGTTACCGGGGCTCGCCCATGGTGGAGCGAAAGCGTGACTTGCCCGAGGCCTCCAAGGACGCGGAGGAATAGGGAGCTCGAGATTGGGATTGGGACTGGACAAAATGACCCCGATGACACGACGTCAGGGTCGGGGATGAAGGTGCTGTAGCCTCACGTGAATGTGTCCACGCTGACGAGGGGTCGTCGTTTCGTCTGTTCAGCCTATTGATGCGGTTTGTCGGTTGGGATACCTGCATGATATGTAGCACGTGCATATATACCTGTCCTTTCAGTATTGTTTATAACTAGTATACAGTGTATATTTAATTCACTGTATGAGCTTGATATTGAGAGGGAAAGGCATTACTGGGGGTAACTTGATATGTATACTTAGGGATCCTGTTCTAGATCACTTCAAGTGAAGCTCTTGGTGATATGTGGATGTTGGGCAGGGGTTTTAGAGGATCTAGACTTTCTCTAGCAATAGAGCCTAGTCCTGCAACCAATGCTTGCACATGTAGCAGCATCTGATCTACCTTAGCATACATATTGATTTTCCATTTTCTTAAGATTGGCCAAATGGTTTCAGGTTGTACCACCATTGGCCTACCAACTACACATACAGTTTGTTCTATTCCATCTAACAAGTTTCACTTTTTTTCTTTAGTGTAAAGAGAAGGTACACAATGCCAAAAGAGGTTCATTGATCAAGACAACTACTCAGTCTAGGCCAGGGCAGTGATAAGTAAATGTAACAACTCAAAAAAATGCTAAATGGTTGTCAGGTTAATGTGTATATGTACAAACATAACTAAGACTAGCCCAAGCAATACAGGGTCATTGATAATACCAATTCTGTTTATCTGTGGACACCACATGAACCTGATACCAGACCAACATCATTAATGTACAATTACAGGCAGTACACTCCAGAAGCGAGATAAATTTGTAATATCATTTACAGCGAAGGAGATTCCGTATAACTCACAAAGCAGGGTAACGACAGTGTTGTGATGCATGTCCATTGTACCTCTACCTTTGGTGAAAGCGTTAGCTAGACCATCCATCACTGAACTTGAACGCACGAACAAGATGACGAACCCCTCCGGCTCCCCTGCACAAAATCCATCCCTCTCTCTAACGCAACGTTCGCGTCAGCTCCATACCGCGCTTCAGCCCATCCAGAATCTCCAGGTTGGCACGCCGCTTGGTCTCGACCGATCCCGCGAGCGCGTCTTCCCACCACCGCGCACCGTCGCTGTCACCCTCCGGGGCGTCCCGCCACCCACCGCGAAGAAAGGTGCGGAAACCTTCCATGCTGCCTTGAGGCGGAACCCGGAGCGACTGAGACACGACCCAGTTCGGAGGAGGGTGCGCGTGCGAGTACGCGCCCGCGCTCGCTTTTTGTGCCCGAGCATCGCCGCTGGCCTGTGCGCGCGCATGACCGTTTGGGTGACCGTTGCCGTTTGCGATGCCGTTGCGGCTCCTGATGAGGATGCCCACGTCGGCGGCGGAGACGCGCTCCTCCAACGGCCGGGTGAACCCTTCGGACGCGATCACGACCGCAGGCGGGATCGTGATCCGACCGCCGCTGCACCGCCCCGTGGCCTTGAAGCAGATCTGGGATACGGCGACGCAGTGGAGGAGCGCGCCGTCCGGCTCGACGATCGGCGCCCGGCGGTTGCCCTTTGTGGAGGGGTCTGCGTGGTGGAGGAGGGCCGCAACGGCGTGCTCGACGTCGACGTGGGCGGACCCGTTTGAGACTGCGTCGTCGGGAAAACTTGATGGGGTACTGCTGGCGCTGGGGTGGAGGGGCGACGCGGAGGCGGAGGCACGGCGTGCAGATCGACCCCGGGGACGCGTGACGTAGCGTGCAACGAGGTATAGCTAAAACGGAGCCGCACATGTTCGGAAATGACCGACGGGCGGAAACAAAGCGATCCAAGAGAGGTTGATGGAAGTCAGGGATCAGCACTTTGATTTTGCGGGCAAAAGTATAAACAGAAACATCCTAACGGAGCGCCCGCTTACCCATTTATGGTCCCAGGAGCCGATCGTGAGCCGAATCTCGTATGTTGCAAACGGTGGGATCTCACGAATGAAGTGGTAGTGGGTTGCTATAGAGAACGGCAAATATCAGTCACCTTGGCGCGCGAAGCGAAGGTTGGGCGGCTTACCACCGAGGGCCATCTGTCCGCCGCTGCGACCCCAGGCAGGAAACCACTGGATAAGTGCCTCTGCGCGTTGTGCATCGAGCGCCTGTCCAAGAATGGATTAATCAGCTACGATGGGATATGGATGACCCGACAAGAGAGAAAAAGGAGGCAGAAAGAGAACACGTGCCTTGGCGTAACTCGAGTTGCTCAAGTGCAACCCGAACAGGTCGATGTCGTCGATGCCTGGAAACACCACAAAACCACACATTCCAATCGAGCATGAGCTGGTCAACGGAAAATGGAGGGGACGAGGGACATACCTGACCATCGCGAGTACGCCATACTGACTTCGAACGGATTAGCTCCCACAGGTGAGAGATTTTCGGCCCACGCGATACGTGCGCGCGCGCGATCCTTCCCGAACGCGAATATGAGCCTGAGACAGACCAGACAGTACTCCAGTCTGTGCGAAATCAGGGGCCAGAATACACGAACTGAGAGGAAAATTCAATAAGTCAAAATATGCGTCTTGCGCCGGTCGCGGAACGAAGGGAACAAGGATGTGAAACCCACTATGCCATACAAACGGCAGAGAGCCAGCGTTGAGGAGAAGAACGATATAGGCAGCGTACTTGAGGACGGGGAGCAGTCTGGTGCGTGGCGAGCGATTCAAGAGGTCTCTAAGACGCGCGTATAATTCCGAAAGCTCTCGATGACGGTGGGCGGGTATGGCAGGTATCTTGGCGAGCAGGGCGAGAGCAGCGTCCTTGGGTATATAGGACGACATTCGGAATGGCGTGTGGAGGGTTATCCCTGGCAAATTTAAGGGCCAGAGAGCTGGAGTGCTGATGGCCAGGGCGTGTTAACGCGGTGTTCATTGCCAGCATGCTTACGACGCGACTGATTATGGTGGCTTCTCGGCTGCCAAAAAAAGGGTTGCGCGTGGTAACAAAACCCATATCTAATTAAGAGTGTTTCGTACTAATGACCGGGGACTTTATCCCGAAGAGTCTTTTCTGACAGATTGGCACAAAAAAGATTGCCTCACAAGTGAGCATTTGCAGAGATTGAAAAGCCACTGGGAGAGGCTTCACTTGGTGCATAATATTGCCGAACAAGCGACTCGGTTGAAGTGGCGGATACACGTTTAGTTTACACGCTACCTTGTCGTTACGGCGTCTCAATCAGTGCGGCTCTACAATAAGTACTTACTAGTATGAAGGCGCACGCCAGTGATCCTAGGTCTACAAGGCAGCCGCATGCTGGCCCGATTGCTGTACATGCACGTTTCCCGTCACATCCCATGGCTTAGCGCGGTGCGTTCCCATGGTCGGTGAATTGAGCATTGGATGTTCATTGTTCGAGAACTTCCTCGTCCGCATCGACTCCGCATCGTGGAGATATGTCGCATTGTGGTGCCAAAGTTTTCATTCGACTCATTACCGCCCGTCCGTTCCAACCCTGCTGATGGGGCTTCTGCGCTTCCTTGGCATGAATCATGTTTCCGATTCTGCCTTGTCCTATCCGAAGCCTCGTTCTTCTGATTCACTTGATCCAATTCGCGATGGCCCCTGGGCAAGATGCAGCTGATGAGTGAATTTCGGACTGGTCGATGAAGTCCGCCCGCGAGCGTGCCCCTCTGGTCTGGATGGCTCGTGGCTAGGCCGAGCCAGCGATTCCTGTATCTGTTGTATTTTCCCCCTTCGCCGATGCTTGGTAGTGGTGATGTCATGATTAGTAGGTCCCTCACGACGATGATAAAGCGCCGGATTTGAAATCCTTGCTGTAATGAAAAGCTTCCCACCACTCGATCGTTCGAGCGCATGGGCGATTCAAGCCGTGCATGGCGTTGCTCGTACACACGGGTCCGAGTGCGCATGTAAGCCACGGGATTCCATCGAGTACTTCACGAACCCTCGTGTCCGAAGCGGAGTGCGTCCCGCGCTCAGCTCGCAGGCACCACACTTACGTACATTGCCCGCTCTTTGATCGCGATAAGTAGACCCTCCTATCTTTGTCACCAATCAGGCATCCTTGTAATCGGTGGCAGATGGGTTGTGCAGGATGGTACGTTGTGCACCACCTCACAAACGCCCGTCCAAGGCGACCCATCCTCGGTCCTCTCTGGTAGTCACTCCCCACAGTTTCAAGTCGACTCGATAGAGGACACATCTGCAGGCCTACTCAATATCGATGACAACTATCTTGCCCTTCTCGGTGGGGTGATCAAAACGTAACCTCCCTCACATGCCATCAAACATGATCTGATCTCCATTGTACTCCTCCACCACAGGGTCCACTTCCTTATCCCACTCTGCGGGCGCAAACGGACCGTGAGCGATAGCCCAGGGGTCTTGGGTCGTGTCAATCGCAAATTTTTGGATGACCTGGGCCCCAGCCCGGTTCCGTCGGCTTTGCCTTCTTCCCGGCCGCTCCGTTGCCCTATAGAAGCCTCTTATGTGCTCGTCATCTGACACATCAACGTATGAGTGCCACGCCTTACGTTGGCTTCTCTGCACTTTCTTCGGGGGTCTGATAGTGGGTTTCCGTGGTGATCGACAAGACCTCGTCGGCGGATCGCTTTGGCAGCGTCAATTTGACACAGATGATCCCATGGTCCTCTCATCTTTGTAGCTACCCATAAGGATCAGGTTCGTGGCCCCGGTGGCCAAGTCAATGGTCGGCTTGTTGAACACGAATCACGATATAGTCGATGACACATTCATGGGCGAGACAAAGATCACGCGTGCCGTTCTCGTGCGGTGATCCATCAGGCGGAAGAGCGAGAACTTGCATCGAGTTATGATCCCACCCGACATCTAATAATGAGGCGCGCATTAAGAATCATCACCTGACGGCGATCGTTCCAGATCTAGTGTTCCGCACGAATCATGTTCACGTCATGCGCATCGTATGCGTAAATCATCACATACCATGGTGCTGGGCGTAGACGGAAGCTTATAAAACAGGTGAGTTTGTGTATCGAACACCAAGCTAAAAGGGTTGGGTAGGAAGAAGAGGAGTTGTGATCTTCCAGCTTGTGTCTTCACGCGGTCCACGAAACCCACACCGGCAGGTGGATGTACGACAGTTGAAATCCACAGCTCGCCAGTGTTGTAATTCAGCCGGAATTCCAACAAACGCCTGTCAGAGAATGTGTAGATGTGCATCCAGATGAGGTCGATGTTCAATATATATGTCGATAAAAAACAAAACGTACCAGTCCCACGGGAAAGTTTTTTGCGAGGTAAAGATGTACACGATGAGCTGTCCCTCGGGGGATAGCATCCACTCCACCCCCCAATCCAGATTATACTGGCGTTCATGTTCCTCGAGGACATGTAATGGATGCGTCTCGACGGTGGGATCGACGTCCCGTGGCACCAACCGTTGGCATGTTGCGAGGGTTTCGTGCCCGACCAGCCACCGTCCACAGATAACTTTCGAGGACACCGGTATAAAATCCGGGATGGGTCGTATCGTAAGGCTCGACTTTGCACACATAGGTACGACCGCGCGAGCTGCGCGGCTTTCACAAGCGAACGCTCGAGCGACGGCCGCGATCGACCGGGAAATGACCCCGGCGGACGAGGGAACGGGGCATCTTCATACATGGATTTCCAAAGAAGATGGTCGCAGGTGATGGCGTGGAACCACTTGGAAACCTGGTCGATACAGTGAGCGTTGCAAGACTCGGAGGCTGGAGCGCGTTGTTGTAATCGCCACTTGCCGTTCGCCATCGAACAACATCCTGAGGGTCGG
>JBBPTA010000038.1:0-10543 GCA_038093915.1 Boletellus aff. emodensis
CCCCACTGGACCCGGGTGTCGGAAATGATGGAGTAAGGGTAGGAAAAATCAGGGTCTCGTCGAATCACCACGCTGGGCGTAAGGAGGTCAAACGCACCCCAGTCTGAGGACATGTCTGCGGTCAGCCACTCTGCAGGCACAATAGGAAACCCGACGAGACCTGTCTCGATGGTCTGCGTAACAGCCGTCCTGCCAGTGTAGACCTCCGGATGGCTGGCAATGTGCGTAAAGGCGTCGTAGAGCGGGTCCGCGTAGCCCCTCAGCTCATCGCACTCGGCATACTTCATCAAATCCCAGAGCTCAACAACTTGGGAGCTGAACGGTTGCGCTCGACGGTATCGATCCAAGCCTGGTAGTCGACATGCGTGCCATTGGTACCGATGAGCCTCGAACCGTCACCGCCACCCGAGACCGTGATGAGATATTGAAAGTGTTCCGAAAAAAGCCTATATTGGGCCTGGTTCCTGACAGCCGGATCGAAAATACCCTTCGAGGGAATGCCATTAAACTTGACATTGACGTCGACATCGAACATGTCGTTGACCTCTTGAGAGTGATCTGAAGCCCAGACTTTCTTTTGGAGGCAAGTTAGAGAGGGATAACCTTACTAGGGGGTACCACGCACCGTATTTGGCGCTGTGGATGATGTGGGATCCAAACCGACGGAAGAAGTACCGGTATTCCCTTGTGACCTCGACATTCCACCGATCGATCGACTTGGGGACGTCCACCAGCTCAGAAATGAGTTGTTGCTCTGCAAGCAAGCCCGTGCGAGGGACAAGGTATATGTCAAGCGAGAGAAGGTGAAGAACGCAAACTGCTGGTTCTCGAGGAACGACTTCTCGGCCGCGCGAGCCGCGGAAGTCGTCCCCGACGCCGCAAAGTGCCGGAGCGGATAGGAGGCGTCGGTCGTGAACGCGCTTGCAGCAGTCTTGCCGTCAGGAAACGAGACGTATTCGCCGGTGATGGTCTCGTTTTGTCTGGTGATGGATACATCCCCCGGGACGCTGTAGGTGACGCCGTCTGATTGGCAGGATACACGACTCGGTAACCAATGGATTGTGGGATCGACAATACTGGCCGATGGCAAGGTCGCGCACATCATCAAAGTTAATCAAGAGGAGGCGACCCCCACGCAGCACAGCATGATCAACCTTGTGGGTCGTTTGTCAGAGACGATGAGACTAGCAAAGAGCGCGATGCACCGCCTCGGTGTCGAAAGGAGTGACGTCAAGAAGATTGAGTGCGTAGCCAAGGTGATCAGAACCGGGGAACGCCATGACTCGGAAGCCTTGTTGCCGTGGTCTCAGAGCACGGGTAGGGGGGCCAGGACCCCAGGCTCCACTTGTGTATGCTGGAATCGAGTTTGCACCTGGGCACACAACCCTTACAAGCTAGTTAACACGAGGCCTGCCGTCATATCGTTAGCGGTAGGCCTGGGCGGTGCACGATTTTGCTGCAAGGACGGCAGGTACGTGCCAAAAGTGCCATAGCTAATCACAAAGGTGACTGGCAGAGTTGTGCAACACGCAACACGCTGTTTTACGTGTCGCACCAAGCCGTGCGCAGTACTGGCCGGTTTTTCTTTTGGAAGGAATTGTACTCGCACCTGACCTCGTGTCGGGTTGAAATGGTGTTCTCCCCTCGAGTTCCACGTCCAGGACAGGAGCCGTTCTCAGCCGCAACAAGGCCGGCGCAGACAAGCGCTTCGCTGCGTTTGGTAAATTTCGCGGCATGTCTTTCCCAGCGATCTCCCCCCCGTTGGCTTCATTGTCAGCGGATATGAATTCGACCCATCGAATGCCCAAGCTCCGAGTCATGTCGTCGGCGACGTACCAAAAGACGAGACGACCGGTACGTTTTACGCTACCACGCTCTGAGGGGATATCCGAGTCAGGCGGCGTCCAACGTGAAGCTTCAAATTCCGAGAACCATCGAGGACCTGGGGAGAGCGTTTTTAAATGGCCAGTCCGCAACAACACAATTCGGAGCTCGCTTCTCCCCCATCGTTCCTCGCAAAAGCCAGGTTTGTTTCTTCACGGTACTTACAGCGGGCAGATTGAGAACCCTTGAGGTATGATCTACTTTCGGGGCTCATCTTCCAGCTGTATCATGCTTCGGTGGATGTGGCTACAATCATGATTCCGCTCTCGGTTTCCGACGCCTGTTTTCACGGCGAATCGTGTGTATCCGTACCCCTCGTGCGGTCAGCATCGGGGGAGGTGATCAGGGGGCTCTGGACACTACTTGAGCTCGTGTTTGGCCCTGTCCCACCTCGATATATCACAGACAGGGTTGATGTTGTCTGGGGATTAGGCCTGGTGGTACTCTTACGTCCTCGCCTCGCTTTGAACCATCGATGAACACGGCAACTGTGCTGAATGTCACAGATTTCGGGAACGTGTGCATCACCGTCATAATCCTTGCGTTCCAAGTGTGTGGACGTCCTTGTCTACTATCCCCAGTCCTTCATGCCTACAAAGCGAACAACATCGTTTGGCCCCCACTCTGAGCTCTGCCACGACCAATCACGACAAACGGTCGACTACACGGCCTACAAGAAAGCTTCTGCTTGTAGTTTCCATATCCGTGCATACTCGCCGTTCTGGGCCAACAGAACTTCGTGTGTTCCTGCTTCCCGAATCTCTGCATCGTCCATGTACCTGAAGGGGGAGGGGCTCGATCAGCCAGGAATGTTCAGGTGCAAGGTGCGGAAAAAGAATCGGTGGGAGAAGGGCAACGTACAGAATGAGATCCGCATGCCGCGTCAAATTGCCGAACCTGTGCGAGGAGAAAACCATGGTCTTGTTTCCCCGCAGCGCGCGGAGTCTTTCGAACAAATCTTTGAAAGGAAACATGGATGAGAAAAGGGTGGACGGTTGGGGGATGCGCGACGTACCGTGCTCTGCGCTTGGATCCAGCGAGGCGCTCGGTTCGTCGAATAGCAGGAGTCCGACAGAGGTTTCCGACTCAGAGATGAGCGAGCGCATGAACATTCGTGAACTAAGAGGAATCGGAAATGGTCAAGAGAACCGGGAGCGGAGCAGAGTTAGCACCGTCGATGCACGAGTTGTAAGAATCACATCGACGTACACAGCCAGTCGCTGCATTTGCCCTCCACTCAGTGTTGTCGTGTCCGTCTCGCGCATTGCGCCAGCGCCACGGACCCGACTGTATTCTACCTTGCGCCCAAAGAGCGTGGTGGTGCCTTCGGGGAGGGGGGAGTAATAGTCCCTGACAGGCCGGTCAAGGTATGTGTCGAATCCTTCGGGGAGCTTGTCGACGAACTCTTCAGCGCCGCCGAGGCGGGCTGCTTCACGTACTTTGTCGTCATCGGGCGCGAGGTTGGGGTTTCCGAGTGCTATGTTTTCTTTGATCTGAGGGGGGTATAGAATCACGAAGCCCCTAGGGTGCAAAGCGAGTTTGGAAACCCACCGATAATGGAAATTGGGTATAATCTTGGAACAAAATTGCCATGGCACGGCGCAAGTCAGCAAGTCTAAGTGATTTGATGTCCATATCGTCAATGAGGATCGTTCCATCACTTGGATCGTATATGCGCGAAATTAGTTTCAAAATTGTACTCTTCCCCGAACCGTTCACGCCGACGATAACCTTGCCAAAAAGCAGTCAGTGCCACCGCAGAACCACATGCGGAGAAGCATACGCAAAGCTGGCCTGCCCCGAGTTTAAATGATACATTATGTAGTGCATACTGTTCTGAACCCGGATACCGGAAAGACACATCTCTGGAGACATGTGGGGTCAGATTGCTGATGTGATATACCAATATTTACCTAAACTCAATCGAGACACCACGATGGAGGGCCTGTTGATTTTCGGGAAATGGCACCTTCCCGTCTACGACTCTATTCTTGATATTAGATATTTCATACAATTTGCGTACGCTCGCAAATTGTTCGGCGACAGAAGACGACTCTCCAAACATTGCGAGGAGATTTGCGCTGAAGAGGTTGGTGGTATGATTAATGAGGGTAAGAGAAGCGATGGAGATGGGTATTGATGCCGGGTACTGGACAGCTCTTAGAGCGAAGACGACCTAGTGTCTGCGATCAGAAGACCGTCACTATTGAATTGAAGACAGATGCACGCACCTGAGGCACCTCGCGCACTAGCTCGCGGAGGACCGACACTAACGTCAATCGATCTGTAACAGACTGAGCGCGTCTCAACTCCATAAAGTCGCCCGCATCATCCCCAACACGACTGGTGGCATCGCGGTATACTGAGAACAATCAACAAAAGATTCGACTAGCTGCCATCATCGGAAGCGTACGTTGCGTCAAGTGCTCGCCAAGGGACCCGGCCACTATTTCCTTGCGGTGCACTGGGTCGTCTACGAGGTGTTTGTAGCCCTGCATGCGGATGTAGTCTTCATTTTTGGTTGTTGCGGCCCATACTGACGATAGAATGAGTACGAGAAAGACTACGGAACGAAAGATAAAGAAAGCACCTAGTGTGCTGAACATGGAAGACCTTCCACTGTACCAATGAAACAGCGACTGCGAGAAACTGAGCAGAGCTAGTAGTGCACCATCTCTTTGATGGTACAGTACGCTAAGAAGAACTGATATCTGAGAGAATAGTCGGACCGTGGTCATTAGGATAGTTGACATCATTTGAACGGTATCCCAGGCTACGCTGGACCTCCAAGATGTTGACCAAGCGGACTCGAATTGACGTTGGATCGCGGGGTCCTCAAACGTAGGGAGGTCAAGCCGTGCCATGGCGTGGAATATATGGTTAGAGTAGAATTGTTTGATTGCGAGGTTGAGATGCTGTGATAGGTGAAACTTGGAGTGCTGCAGGAGACGCTCGGCTATTGTGCAGGCAACACGTCCTGCAGCAATGTGAAGAAGAACATTCTTATCGACTGTCCGCTTCTCGACTGCAGTCTCAACCTGCGCAACGTCGAGTAGGAAAAACGGATACAGATAGGATGGAGCGTACCAGGAGAATAAGCTGACCAGAATACCTGGTCGCAATATGAGTAAGTTGACATATATGCAGAGCGTGAGACCGACCAGAGTGAGACTGCGGGCACGAGGGAATAAGCAACCTCGACGGAGAGGTAAAGCAACATCAAGACCAGGCAGCGTCTTATGCTACATATGTCTTTGAGCATCCTCCATACACATGGGAGGTCCTGGAACGCTTGTGAAACCGTTTCCAGGCGTGAAGTACCGGGAATAGGGAGGGTGGTGTGTTTCTCCTCATAGAGGTCCCATACGCCGACACGCGTATGCTTGATGCGTGTAGCATCGTGCGGGTCGAACGCACCTGATCTCTGGAGAGGCCGTCGTGGTTTTCGTCCCATAGCTCGACACAGCAAGCAGAGCTGTGGACTGGATTTATGTAAACCAACTGGGTGACCTAGAACGAACCAAATCGGGGTTACAAGCGTTCAAACATTCATTGTCGAGCGGCCTCGACGACGCAATGTCGACCAACATGGCCTCCGATCTCTCTTCCCTCCTCAACTCGTCCAGGGCTCTCAACACCCATCTCTCGCGCCCCGACCTGCCTTCTGTTAATCTCACCCTCGACCAGATCGAAGCTCAATCCCGAAGACTTGTCTCTCGCCAACCGAGCGCGCCAACGGACACCGACAGAGCGTGAGCTACGTGCCACGCGTACATCTTCATTCCTGCTAATGCACTTGTTCACGCAGCAACTATCTGTTGGCACAAGCACACGTCGACGCACCCGCGTTGGCCAGTTCCATAGCGCATCTGAACACTTCCGCGACGTTCTCTCCCCTCCAGCCTCTCCAAGACACTGACGTCGCGGGCTATCTCCGCCATGCACACGAACAAAATCTCATATCCACGATCGAAGAGGGCAGAAGAGAGACGCAGGAGGATTTCTATCGACTTCTCCAAGACCGCAGCAGGAAGGATTGGGAAGCAAAGAAAAGACGAGTGTTTGAAGAACTTGGAGGTCGTGCAAGCAGTGACCACAAAGCGTTGACCGAGATGAAGAAGAGCTTCCATGCCAAGGGCAGCCTTGCAGTACGCGACGCGCTTGCCTATGATGTTCCGCTTTCTAAGTCTCCTGTCGACAGGCAAGTACAGGCCCGAGCTTGACACTACAGATGCAGAGCAAGATGATGGCGTACGATCGTGCAGTCGGCGAACTGAATGCGGCTAGGCTACGGGGAACTTCATGTCCAATCATCCACCTTCTCCTGCAAGCTGCTGCGAGTTTGAATGCCGAGGTGGGCCTGAAGCGAATGTTTGGTGCGCTCTATTCTGACATCCGCGTTTCAGGCCGCGTCTCCACAGATAATGTTCAACTTGCATGTTCTGGCTAAAATCACCGGTGAACCGCCCGCCCTTCCACCAGTCGAGCATGCAGGTGCCCACATCCTCAATGCACCCCTGTTTGAGCGGAAATATTCTCGCGTATACCTTGCGGACCCAGATTCCCGTGAAGCGTCGACACTAAGGACCCAGATTGCTAAAGGCTCTCGGGAGGCGCTCGAAGACCAATATTGGGATGTTATTGATAGGTCGATTCAGTCACGACCTATGGAGGCACGCCTTGGGGGTGATCCGAGCGTGGCAAACAAGATTCGGGCGTACCTGTTGATGAGATATTATAAGAATGGAGAGTGGGAAGATCGGATAGAGGTGGGCTGTATGCTCTCTCGTGCAGTTTCCTCTCACGACGCGTCTTCATAGCTCGTAGCTGGTCAACCACTCTGGGCGAAGCTTTACTACCTTGTACGAACCGGTCATGCCCAGGAGGCTCTCGACGAGGCACTTCGGTGTCAGGCGGCGATCGACCACCGGGAAGCTAGCTTTGTGAGCCACTTCAAGTCGTGGATTGAATCGCCTGACAGACGGTACGTCGGGAAATGTTTGCATCCATGACATATTGGACACCTCACCATCGACAGTCTACCAAAGCCACATCGAGACCACTTGCAGAGTGTTTATAACGCGCACATGCTGCACACTGCTTCGGCAGATCCATTCAAGCTTGCTTTGTACAAGCTCATGGGTCGTCTGGAACCCTCGAGGCGCACGGTACCACAGGTCACGACCACGACGGAAGACTGGCTTTGGCTCCAGCTTGCGATGGTACATTCAATCCTCTTTATATGGTATTTCACAGGCTTAGCTAACACAAAATAGGTTGACGAAGACGAAGAGGGAGGTCTTCGTGGACTGACCGAAGTTCTGTTGAGCTATGGAGAACGCCACTTCGATACCGCCAACCAAGGCGTCTGGGCTAGCGTGCTGCTCTTATGTGGACAGTTTGAAAGGGTTCGTGTATTCGCAGAAACACGGTGTAATATATTGACTGGCCCTCTTCCACTAAAAGGCTGTAGCCGCATTGTGGGAGCGTTCTGAAACTGAGATCGAGGCGGTTCATCTTGCGATCGCATTGGCATACCATGGTCTCTTGCGCGTCCCGTCTCGTGCAGAGACATCCGAGCTTGGCCCTCGTACGTCCTGTCATCCTTTTTACATGAAATGTCCTCTGATCATATCCAACAGTGACCCTGTCACCCCTTAGTCCACCAGCCCTCAGCCTTTCCACATTGATCTGGCGTTACGTTCGCCAGTTTGTGAAAATGGATGCAAAAGAAGCACTTCAATACGTCTACTGCGTCTGTTTATCCGCAGACCAGGGTAATGGTGTCGGAAGAGAGAACCTGGAGAGCGCCTGGGAACTTGTGCGGCGTATCATCGTGTTGGCGCACTCGGGGCCAGCATGGGAAGAGCTTGTTGGTGGGTTTAGACCTGATGGCACGAAATTCGTACGTCTTTGCCTCTGTCGCTCGACCCCACTTTTTTCCCTAACGTGGATGCATTTTCTCGCTCGGTAGAGTGGCGTTATCGAACAAGGGGCTTCACTGCTTCAACTACAAAACACGTCTCAATACAACGAACAGATTCTTGTTCGTGCGGCGCGCGAGTCGGAGGCAAACGACCGCATTCCAGAAGCGATCAAGTTGTACAATCTTGCGGGTGATTATGCCACTGTGATTGCATGCCTCGCACAGGCACTCGGGAACACACTATTGTTGCCCACGACGGGAAGCGGAAACGAAAAGGAAAGAATGATCGAAAAGACGGCTGTCGAAATCTTGCGGCACTATGAGCGGATGAACAGGGCTGTCGGGAGGGATAGGGATGCTGCTGTAAAGCTCTTGAGGGTGAGGGAGGCGATGAACGCAAAGAATGCCGGGAGACCAGACGTCACGCTCGAGGTATGTCAATTTCTTTTCACTTCATATTGTCATTGCAAAGCTTGGACTCGTAAGATCATGGAGTCGACGGATCTCATTCCTTTGGATGGGGACGTTGCAAAAATCACGCGCAAAGCGGAAGAATTCAAGGAACTGCATGATGGACTTCAGCGCAACTTGCAAGTTTACTTGCCCCTGACGATGGATTCACTCGCGGCGGTGCATCAGTCAGTCAAGGCATCCGTCGTTGCTGAGGCCACGCGACAAATGGTGCGGCTCGTTTGCATTCTCCGGTGTTATCCTGTTTAAGTTCTCTGCCCCATCAGACACTTACGTCCCTGCGCAAGAAATCGAGATCGTTGATGGTGTTTGCTGGGATACTGAAGTATCGCATGTCGCCCGATGTGTACTCATATCTGGCCAGGCTGGACGTGGAGATCGCATTGTAAAAAAAATGTAGTATCGTCGATGGCGTGTCATATCTTCACTTTTGTTCTTTACGTGAAAGCAACGCACCTGAATCAGAATGCACACCAATAATGACAATCCCAAACGCTGTATATGAAACAAGAGACGCATCACCGTTGGGTTGGCACCAGATCCTGCTCGTCTTCGTCTTCGTCTGCCTCGACCCCGTTTTCTTCGATTACTTCTTCCGATGCACCGTTGTCCGTTCTGCCCGACTGGCTCTGGTAATAGGCGTCGGATCAAGGTGGAGACACGAGGAAACAAACGGTGACACTTACATGGTACACAGCAGTCCAATACCCACTCCAGTACATGGCGCTCAACGCATTGTTGAACGCCTCGTCGCGACTCACCATCATCGTTGACGGAGGAGGTACAAAGAACTGGGTAGCGGTCGTGTGGTTGGCACTGGCGCCATCGGATCGTACACCGAGCGTTGGGTCATGTGTCGGCACAAAGGTGTTAAAGTCGAGAGGGGCGGTGTCGGGTTCACCGTCCTCTTGCTCCTGGCGTGACGAGGTTGCGATCTTGTTTGAGCCTGCATTTGGTTTGCTGGGCGCCGTGTAGGGCTTGTTGTACCACCTGACAAGCAAGCTCAATCATTCGTTCTTTTCAAGGCGGAGAGGAGCAAAAGGGGAGGGAAAGGACGTACAACGGGGATCTTTTGACGGGCTCTGCTTTCCAGGCTTTGGACGTGCCGTGATATGCCTTTGAAGAGGGTATGAGCGACGCGCAGTATGGGCACGGCGGAATGGGGCAGACAGTACCTTGTATTCAGTCTCTGCAGAGTTCCACGCGTCGATGAGGGCCGAGTCGTCCCACATCTCTTCGTGCGTGAGCGGTCTACTCTCTTCCTCTTCCTCTTCCTCTTCTTCCTCTTCCTCCTCTACTGCGCCGTACCCTTCTACTACCTCTTCATCGTACTCCTCCTCTTCCTCCTCAACATACTCTGCATTCTCTAGTACCTTGACGGATCCAGCGACGAGATCGGCAGGCACTGCGCTTCCCTCTTGCTCGTCGTATACTACGCCGACTGCGGCGCTCCCTGGGTCGTCCCAGTGCTGGACAGGAGTCTTCTGGTGTTGCGCAGGCCGTTGACCTTGTGGATTGCGGTGATTTCGTTTCCGTTTCTTCGCCGGGGGTCGGCGTGTGTCCAAGGGATGCAGAGGGGCCGCTGCTGGCGGGGCCGTGGGTGGTTCATCGAGGTCGTAGTGAATAAGTGAGCGCATGTTAAAAGGTATGTGGCTTCGCGTCAGAGGTCACATCAAGGTTCGCGGTGGTCGTGGGCTAGACCATTGGCACGCACTGGCACGACACTGGGATGTACGGCATGTCACAGTTATCATAGTGCCGAGTCTTATGTAGGTACACCGAGTCTGCTTTCTGGAGATCCACTGGGTTACAATCCTGTATGCACACAACAGCCAGCCAGGACGCAAGTATCGTGAACACAGGTGCCTCGCTCAACACCTCTGATGGAAGCTAACCAGACCGTCCACATCGGATGCCAAGGGCGCCACCTCGGATGGTTAGCGAAGGTGGGGATGCAATCAGCTGGGCGCTGCGCAGATCTGCAGACCCTGACATCCAACGACGGAGAATATGCAAGTACTTTGATTCCATTGCAGGAAATATCGGTTCTTGCCCCCGACATCCGCATATCTACCTAGTGTTGGTGGCTTGCCATGGACGGGTTCCTCCGTTTCTGCACGAGATGACATTGGTCCCCTGGGGCCGGTCGCGAAGGCGTAAGAGAGTAGGAGGACCACATGGCGATGACACTATATGGTGTGCCTTTTCGAGGGTTAGTATATCATCTCCCTGTCGACGATGAGTACGGCTGGGAGATACTTT
>JBBPTA010000038.1:38484-51978 GCA_038093915.1 Boletellus aff. emodensis
CGCTGACGACCGTGTCAGTATCAAGTTACTGACTGGTGAACTAAGACCTTTGAACGGGGAACTGAACAGGAATGGTCGCCTACGAATGTAAGCATCCATGTCGCCCCACAAATCGGGGGGCTAAGTATTTGCTGTAGAGGTTACTTTGCTCAACACCATGTCGACACCCTCAACCCAACATTGTCGCCTGTTCAATTCCTAGCTTCCAAATTCCCTGGAAAAACGGAGCAGGAATACAGAAATCATCTGGGCAATTTCCAGATTAGCGGCATGACAGGGTAGGATCTCTCTTCATTTACACCATTTGGATAGGACGGGACTTACAAGCCCAGGTTACAGCTAATCGGCACACTATCTGGAGGTCAGAAATCACGTGTGGCGTTTGCGGCACTGTCATTGATGAACCCGCACATTCTCTTACTTGACGAGCCCACGAACCATCTCGATATCGAGGTCCGTTTCTGACTCCTTCGGCTCCTCCGCCGCATGACGGACCCTGCAACAGGGTCTCGATGCACTGATGGCTGCGCTGAGCTCTTGGAACGGTGGTGTGGTCATTATCTCGCACGACGAACGGTTCATCACCAACGTTGCAAAAGAGGTAAGACCTCGTCTTTTTTTTCCCCTTACGAATGCAAAATTTTGTACTGACCGAGACGGCAAACTAGCTTTGGGTGTGTGCGGACGCGACGGTAATCAAGTTCAAGGGTGACGTCCAGGCTTACAAGGTGAGTCTATGTTTCGTTGGGGGATGCCATTTCGCATTTGGTTCTTGGGATGGGCACTACGGTGACCTTTTTTTTTTCAAAACAGAGTTTGATCGTGAGCAACATCAAAATGCGGCCGTGAACGCGACGGTCCGGCCAGGGTTCGCCGAGTCAGAAGCATTTGCTTGCGCTTCAAGTGCCCCCCAGCGTTGTCGTGTACACATATTTCACAAAAAAAAAAGTCGTGTGTGAATGACCCACAGAACGAAAGAACGAGAAGAACGAGCATTTCGATATGAGTCGCTTTGGGCGTTGACTTACTAAGTGGCGGCGAGTGGATATGGTGACGTAATCTGCGTACCACTTGAGTCGCTGCCAGTGGCGGCTGTTCACTCCAAGTTCAGGTTTACCTTCTTGTCATCACCAGTGCTAGGATGACTTCCCCCAACGCCAGTCTAACGCCTCAGCTTGCTCAAGGCATCATAGTGCATGACATTGAAGTTCTGGAACCGGACGCAGTTCGTCCGGGAGGCCTTGTAAGTACGGTAAGATGGGTATTCCTGTCTCCCATGTGGCTCTGACAAAACTTGTACAGAAGCATATGTTTCGCCAGCCAGCAAAACCTACATCTACTCCGCGCGGCTCCCTCTTTGGTCTGGACCGCCTGGCTAAAGAGAAGAGGGACCAGGCAAGCGCAGAAAGCGAATCCAAGAAGAGGTCACGGCTGGACGATGATATTGTTTTCAAAGGTGCGTCCGGTTGGCACGACCAACGCCCAGTAACTAATCTTCTCTAGTTCCAAACCTACCTCCGCCCAGGAGTGGTACCTCGAGGCAGAGAGGACCAGAGACGCCTTCCAACCCAGGCGGTCTGTCCGAGGTTGCCCGACAAAGGCTAGAAGAGCACAGGAGGAACCGGGATCGGGGAGGAGACAGGAGCAGGAGAGGACGCTCTGGAAGGGATTGGGACTCAACGCCCCGCAGCCAACGTGACCGTCGTGATCGTGACCGTGATGCGCCGAGCGTACGCGTACCCAACGTTGGATGGGAATCGACTCCGAGACGAAGTCGAGACGGGGAGGGTTCCGGATGGGGTGGGACCAAGGGTAGAACATGGGATGCCCCTACTCCTAGGGTCCCACGAGGGAGGAGTCCGGAGGATGACGGCCTTTTTGGTGTCGACGTCAGAGAGTGGGAGGAGGAACAGGTCAGGGTGGATCGAGATTGGTATCGCGGCGCTGAAGAAGGTGGTGTGGCTGGCGATGAAGAACACAACCCACTTGCTCAGTACGAGGATCTTACCATTATCAAAGAGGCTGAGATAGCGACAAAAACAAGGGTGAGTACTGAGTTTTGTTTTATGGTCCATGATACTCATCGGAATGCAGAAGAAAATCTCGGCCAGGCAGGCGCAATATGTAAGTACTCAAAATGTGTACTGATCTGCGTACTGAGCGAGACTCAGAACGCGGACAACGACCTGTGGGAAGCCAACCGCATGGTGACTTCTGGTGTCGCGACCCAGAAAGAGCTCGATCTCGATTTCGAAGACGAGGCAGAGTCCACCGTACATGTCATAGTACACGACCTCAAGCCTCCCTTCTTGGATGGGAAGACGGTATTTACGAAACAGTTGGATCTTATTAATCCTATCAGGGACCCAACAAGCGACATGGCCATTTTCTCCAAGAAAGGCAGTGCTCTTGTAAAGGAGAAACGGGAACAAGCTGAGCGCGCGAAGGCTGCCGCCAAGCTGGCTTCCTTGGGCGGAACATCGTTGGGGAATATTATGGGAGTCAAGGATGAGGAGGCCGAAGCGGAAGGTACGTTTCCGGTTTGGCACTTCTATATGGCTACGGAGTCGGGCATTCACGTAGCCCATTTGTCCTCTTGTCCACAGCCGCAGCGGAGAAAGCGGCTGCCTCCGGCGAACAAGCGGATTATAAGGGGGATTCCAAGTTTGCTAGTCACCTGAAAACGACGGCTGGGGTCAGTTCGTTTGCCAAGAACAGGACTCTCAAAGAACAACGAGAATACCTACCCGCGTTTGCGTGTCGAGAAGAGCTACTAAAAGTGATCCGGGAGAACCAAGGTGAACATTGCATCGGTTGTGGGCTCGCAGTTTTCTAATGAAGCACCGTCTAGTTGTCATTGTCGTTGGTGAAACAGGTTCTGGTAAGACTACACAGCTAGCACAATTTCTTTATGAGGACGGATATACCTCGTCCGGCATCATTGGCTGTACACAACCTCGTCGTGTTGCTGCAATGTCCGTTGCCAAACGAGTCTCTGAAGAAATGGAGGTATGTCACGCAATATCCGCTGTTTTTTGCGCCTTAATGGCACCGCAGTGTCGACTTGGTGGCCTTGTCGGTTACGCGATTCGTTTCGAGGATTGTACATCGTCAGAGACGAAAATTAAATGTAAGTACTATCTTGCAGTTCTTGGTCGCAGTTTGCAGATGCTCGTGCTCTAGACATGACTGATGGTGTACTGCAACGAGAGTCCCTGAACGAGGGTGACTTGGATAGATATAGCGTTATCATCCTTGACGAGGCGCATGAACGATCGCTGAGCACCGATGTTCTCATGGGTCTCTTGAAGAAGGGTAAGCTAATTACCACACATAATAGCATGTAGCATTAAAATCCCTCACTAGTCCTTTCACGGCGCCGCGACCTGAGACTCATTGTCACATCCGCAACCATGAACGCCGAGAAGGTGACATGTTAAATATACCTTGTTATTGGACTCATTCACTGACGAAACTAGTTCGCCGCATTCTATGGAAACGCGTTGACATACATCATCCCCGGCCGCACATTTCCTGTCGAAATATACCATTCGAAATCACCCTGCGATGACTACGTCGATGGCGCCGTCAAGCAAGTCCTTCAGATTCACCTCTCACTACCTCAAGGTGATATCCTTGTTTTCATGACTGGTCAGGAAGATATCGAGGTTACCTGTCAAGTCATACAAGGTCAGTGTCGTCTTTTCAGATCTCGTCATTTTATTCATGGTGTCTTCAGAGAGACTTGCACAACTGGATGAACCACCACCTTTGGCAGTACTACCTATCTATTCCCAGATGCCGGCCGACTTGCAGGCCCGCATTTTCGAGCCCACTAGTGATGGTCGCCGAAAAGTTATCGTAGCGACGAACATCGCAGAAACGTCATTGACGGGTGCGCCTCTTGTTTTCTGTATCATTTCCCATGGGCTGATGAGATTTAAAGTCGATGGTATTCTATATGTCGTGGACTCGGGGTATTCCAAACTGAAGGTATACAACCCCAAAGTTGGTATGGATGCACTTCAGATCACGCCAGTGAGTCAAGCGAACGCGAATCAACGTACGGGTCGGGCTGGCCGAACGGGCAGCGGGTGAGTTAAGCAGGAGCGTATCGATTAAAAGTGAGATTCTGATGATTCTTTTTAGGTTCTGCTACCGGTTGTATACAGAGATGGCCTACCGAAACGAAATGTTTTCCAACACTATACCTGAAATCCAGCGGACGAACTTAGCCAACACTGTATTATTATTAAAATCCCTAGGTGTCAAGAACCTTTTAGAGTTCGATTTCATGGACCCTCCACCTCAGGTATAGCGGATGCAATCTCTTTCGCAACACATTGATAACAGGCATTTAGGCCAACATTATCAACTCAATGTACCAGCTTTGGGTCCTTGGGGCTCTCGACAATGTTGGGGACCTGACTCCAGTTGGGCGCAAAATGTCGGACTTCCCCATGGAACCATCAATGGCGAAGATGCTAATCGCCTCCGTGGAATACAAATGTTCTGCGGAGATGCTCACAATCGTTTCTATGTTATCCGTTCCCAGCGTCTTTTACCGACCAAAGGAACGGATGGAAGAAGCTGACGCAGCTCGCGAGAAATTTAACGTGCCAGAGAGTGACCACCTAACCCTTCTGAACGTTTTCAATCAGTGGAGGAGCCATGGGTGCGTGTGATGCCCGACATTATGTGTTCGTCCAGTTAAGGGTGTTGCAGCTTTCAGGACCATTGGGCCACCCGCCACTTTTTGCACCCTAAGCTTCTGAGGAAGGCACGGGAGGTTCGCGCACAACTCGAGGATATCATGAAGTTCCAAAAGATGGAGATGATATCTTGCGGAACAGACTTTGATGTTTTGAGGTACGTCTTACTGTCTTACAAGAGTCTGACACGCGACTAAACACCTCCAGAAAAACCATCACTGCCGGATATTTCCACCAAGCTGCTCGCGTCAAGGGTATTGGGGAATATGTGAACATACGTACGGGCCTACCGACTCACCTGCATCCCACCAGCGCGTTGTATGGATTAGGCTGTAAGTATCCCTTGGCGTCTGGATACGCCGAAACTCATCTTCATCTAGATACGCCGACGTATGTTGTGTACCATGAGCTGATCCTTACGTCGAAGGAGTACATGACACAGGTCACGGCCATTGATGCATATTGGTTAGGTAAAGTATGACTTTGCTCAGAGAAACGTTCCCATCACTCATCGTCGTACAGCTGAACTTGGATCTGTGTTCTATTCTGTCCGGGAGAAGAACTTTGACGATGGGAGCTCGAGACGCAGAGCCGATCGGGAATTCTCCAAGAGGGCCGAATTGGAGAACCAAATCAAAAAGGAAAGAGAAGAGTACGTTCCCTTACTACCTGGCAGTGGAAGGATGACCGATAACCAATGGAAATAATAGGGCTGCCAAGAAAGAGACAGAGGAAACCTTGGCGGTCAAGACTTCCACCGGACACTCTCAAATCATTGTACCCGGAACGCCGAGACACCCTGGCCCGCGTGTTGGACAGACGCCACGGCGACCAGCGGGTATATGAACTGATGCGGGTTATACTAAATAGTGTCTGTAGAGCGCCCTTGTAGAGATTTACTTTAGTGAATGTAATTTTCTCAGGAGTCGGCATTCGCCTAGATACGCCGCTTCCACTCGCCCGGGGCGAAACCAAGTTGGAGATAACTTTAGGCGCACCTGGCCGTGTTTCAGCACGATGCCCGTCGATACGGTGCCTGCCAAAGACTGACATGGAAGCTTCGAGTCATCCTGGATTCGAGCAGCGGTCGAGCCAAGGTAGGCTGCTGCATTCTTCGCCACTCGACATCCTGGTTCGCCGTACATCATCGCGACGCTGGAAGGTGACGAAACATACTAACCAGGCCGGTTCCGACGACGCCTCTTTTCGAACGGCTCCGGTATCACCACCAAGACCGTCCACCAATGTGCGCGCCCCCGATTCTCCGTTGTTGCACTCGAACTTTCGAAGCTCGACATCCAGCGCGGTGACAAATGTAGCCGCAGTGCATACCAGCTGGCAGAATTCCAAGTCCTTTCTGTCGTTTGCGGATGATTATCAACCGGACGATGGTTACCGCGGGGAGAACAACGATCACGGTCAGCGACCGTGGCAGCCATCGAGCAGCCACAATCACGACTACCTAGCCTTTGTCACTCCTTCCGCCCCTACACACCTCGAGTCGCAAACTGATTTATGGCCCCAGGCCACTGGCCTCGCCCAACCGACAGCTATAAACTACCCTGACCCCGAGGGTCCTATGCAGCCCCCCTCCCCTTTACCGACCGTCGTCGTGTCTTCGCCGCAGGATGATGGTTCAAAGCTGAAGGATCCAAAGCGTCAGCCCATAGTGTCTCAGGGTAGTCAACCACGACTGAACTTCTCAAGACCAGGTCGACCGCCTATACTCTCCTCCGAAGAACAGAAACGACGGGTACTTGAGCGCAATGCTCAGAGGGTCAACTCTCCGAGAACGAGTCCCAGTCCAGTGCCCCTCGGCCCTGTCACTCCCGTTACGGGTGTATATCCCGACAACCTCCTGACGCCTGGCTATCTTCCGCCGAGCGAGTCGTCTAGCCCATCTTCGGCCTCGTCGTACCTTCACCCTGACGAAACCCACTCTTCTCCGTCACTCGCTGCTTCAAGTCACGTTCCACTTCCCTCCCATCCACATTCTTTGAGACCTGCATCACCCTTAAGCCTATACTCTAATTCTTATTCATTTTATCAGTTGGACAGCGCCGTGCCGTCGCCAAAATCACAGAGTCCCCGATCCTCCCCCGATGAATCTCCAGCCACCAGCAGGCCGGTATCTAGCGAACCTCAGACACCCCAAGAATTCCTTCAATTGGGGATACAGCATCATGAAGCCAACCGACTAAAAGACTCGGCTGTCTACTTCGAGAAGAGCGCAAAGGAACAGGGTGGGTGTAGCGTGGGGATGTTGATGTGGGGTCTTACGCTGCGGCATGGTTGGGGGTGTGAGAAGGATGAGAAGAGCGGGTTCAAGTGGTTGACCAAGGCGGCCGAGTTGGCGGTGGAGGATCTCGACAAGGCAAGAAAGGGATTGGACGTGAGAGGCGTCAAGGTGAGCTGTCCGTTCTTGTTGGTGCCGGAACGTCAGTTTCCTCACATGATAGCAGGAGGAGCTCGTGCTTGCCATTTATGAGGTAGGCCAGTGCTTTTTTCAGGGCTGGGGCGTAGCGAAGGATCAAAAGATGGCAGTCGTACGTGGTGGATTGCCTATTTTCTTGTCGGGGCTGACGAGACCGGTACAGAGCTATTACAGGGTTGCTGCAAATTTGGGAGATGCCGACGCTCAGCAGGACTTGGCCTTTTGTCTAGCCAATGGAAAGGGATGCAAGAAGAACAAGAAGGAAGCTGCAAAGTGGTATCGCGCTGCAGTGAGTCCACCGTTCCTGGGAGTACATAATCTCATAGGACTCCAGGTTGCACAGGGTGCCAGCGATGTTGGGATGGCGTGGATCTACAAAGACAAGTATAAAGACTAGATCCACGACCACTTCTCGGGACCAGCTGTTCCGACAGTTTGGCGGTTCTCTGGAGATACCAGATGACTCCGCACGAAGTGGTGTGGATGGCTGCTTTGAGAGGTGTATGATTCTGCGGTGATTATACCCCGTGAATATCGTTAGCGGAAGAGACAAGGACGTTATTTACTTGCGAATTGATGTTATCAGATATAGAGACCCCCGCCATTTTGCTCGTGCCTTTTCCCCTGCTCATCGCGCGAGTGGGCTTCCACTCGGATGATTAGCCTCCATGGAACCATGACCTGGCCAACGTATCTGCCGGTAGGGGTGTCTGTCCCAAGGATGTACTCCTCGGTGTTGACCAGCAATATGTTGAGGAGTTGGTCTGTGCCGACGAACGTACCGATGAAGGCACGGTTGTCGCAGGTGACGATGCGGAGGGTCTCCTTGAGGAGGTCCCTCACAGCCGCGATCGCTGGGGTGTCGGGCAAAGACATGCCGTGACACGATGTCACTTGGCACTGTCACACTCGGATCTCAATGAACCCGTTCCAAAGCACACCCTCCTTGAACATGCAGGGCCAGCACGACTCCGCCAACACCCACAAGTACTCCGTCATCTTGCCCACCTACAACGAGCGCAAGAACCTCCCCATCGTTGTCTGGCTGCTGGCCAAGGTATTCCACGAGCAGTGCGCGTCGTGTCTTACTGGCATGACTCGCGCCGCTGAATGATCTAGTGAGCTAGCATGGGAAATAATCGTCGTCGACGACGCCAGTCCGGATGGCACTCAGGAAGTCGCCGAGCAACTTGCCAAGGTGTATGGCGAGGACAAAATTGTGGGTCTCTGTCTTGCTCACGCTGTCACCATGCCAAACATACTTCGCAGCTGTTGAGACCACGCCCCGGCAAGCTTGGGCTTGGGTGCGTGCGTCAGTCACTCCTCATTCGTGCGCGCACTCATTGTTGGTGTGCAGGACTGCATATATCCATGGGCTCGACTTTTGTACCGGTGACTTTGTTATCATCATGGATGCTGACTTTTCGCACCATGTACGTACATCCACGCTGTTGAAGTTTTTTGGGCTCATTCTCTCTGGGCAGCCCAAATTCATACCCCAATTCATTAGGTGACGTTTGCCTGACGCGTCGCATTGAAGCAGCTCACACCTTGGTTGTACAGGTTGCAACAGGCATACAATCTGGACATTGTCACAGGTACACGGTATCGGTCAACGCCTACGCCAGCTCTGTCTGACACGCGGCCCGGCGGTGTACATGGGTGGGACCTGAAGCGCAAGCTCGTTTCGAGAGGAGCCAATTTCTTGGCTGCGACTGTGCTTAATCCTGGCGTCAGTGATCTGACGGGTAGCTTTCGGTATGTGTGTACATGCGCGTGGTCGACCAACTGACACGCCGTGGAGGTTATATCGCCTGCCCGCCCTGCGGCATATTATCACGCTAACACAGTCCCGGGGTTATGTGTTCCAGATGGAGATGATGGTACGCGCACGGGCCCTGGGTTATACGGTCGGGGAGGTTCCGATTACGTTCGTGGACCGCATATTTGGCGAAAGCAAGCTCGGCGCGGACGAGGTGGTCGGGTATGCCAAGGGTGTCTGGTCGCTGTTCACCTCCGTATAGCATACCCACGTGATTTTTATGACATCACATGTTTGTCAGTCGCCAGGAAAGGAAGTCGTTCTTCCATTCCTCCTTTCGGCCGGATTTGGGCGAACGTGCACATTCACCCATCTTGATCCACGACCACCATGAGCCTTCGTCAGGACGTCCTCAGGTCGCTGACCCTCACAGAGCTCGCATCAGAACGCAAACAGTCCAGTCGCCATCTGGACGAAGATTCTGATGATGAGCTAATCTATGTCGTGAGTGTGGGCATAATCTCTGTTTGACACGCTCCTTATCACTGCGCAAGACCTCCACTCCCGGCACTCCTGCGCGGTCCCGTGCGCCATCACGGCCCAGTTCTAGACCAGCCTCGCCCACCCGGCGAGCAAACTCGAAGAGTACACCGAGCTCCACTCTGGCTGCAAAGCCCGCTTCATCAGATCCTCTAAAAGCTTTTCCCACTCAAATATCCCAGCGTATATTTAGATGGCTCTCATTATCAGACCTTGCTTCGTGCTCGCGAGTCTCACGGAAATGGAACAAGAGCCAGACGCTCAATTACAGTGAGTTGGTATACTGTGTTTGTGCTGATGTTGCTGACATGGGTCAAGTATGGTTTCAACACTACCGGAAAGACAATTTTCACGACGAGAGCCTGCCCTCTGGCAAGTGGACTAGAAGGGAATCGAAGCAAAATTGGGCAAGTATATACGTGCTACCGTCCAAGATCCGTCTGACCTTCACCTAGCGTACGACGTTTCTTCAAACGAGTGCGAACAAGTCAGCGCCTTCAAGCCCGTTGGAACGGTCTTCTCCCTCTCGTTCTGGGTATCAGACACCCAAGGAAATCAATGAAGAGAAGTGGAGAGCGGAAGAACTAGCCCGCCCAGGAAAAGCCGAAATGCGGGAAATGTACAAGGAACTAGGTGGTCGCAAGTCACGCAACAAGACCAAACTCGGGAGCGCGGGGGGTTACAGGGACAGGAGCGGTTGGGTTGATCAGGTCGAAGACTATTAGATACACAAGGATATTGATATTGGCCACTTGATCCCGAACTATACTAGGATTGTCCCCGTACAAGATCGCGGAAGGAAGATCGCATGCGCTTGATAAATCGATACACGTCTCCAGTCTGATTGAGCTCTTGTAAGACGATAGGCAACGCAGGTAACGACGGAGTAGTCGTTATAACTAGAGCGGAGTGTATGAGACCGAGGCAGTGGAAGAAAATGGATATGGATCTCCATACCATTGTATGACGAGGTAGAAACGTCGAGGACAAAGCTAAACTCCCGGTCGACGTTCGCCTCGTCGATGTATGAAAATCGAATGAGAAGTTGGTCCGCTTCGATGCCTTCTATGTTGCACTTGAGCCACGACTCGCATGCTGCAAGCTGTGGCTCCAGCCGTGCAGCATGCTCATTCAGTGTATCCCGCTCGATGTCTTTGTCTAGGTTCGTAAGCTCATTGATAGATGTGCCAGGAAAAGCAGTCAGAATCAACCTCGTTGAAGACTGGAAACCGCGGCACGGTGCTGCTCAATCTCGGAATCAATGGCGGCGTTCGCCTCGTGAAGCGAAGCCAGCTGACGCTTTAGTGCAGCGATGGACTGTTCCGCGTCACGCCTCTCCTCCTGTTCCTTCGCCAACACTACGCTGCTCAGATCGAGTTCACACAACGGGGAACATTTGCGACGTACCAGCCAGCAGCTCGATCTCCTTTAGTTTGCATTGGTTTATTTCGGCCTCGGCTGCCTGGGTCCGTTCAGTTATTTTTCTCTTGTCGGCTTCCTGTGCATTTCTGTGTTTCGTGATCTCGGCGATAGCGCGATCGGTATAGTTTGAGACGGCTTTGAGGAAGTTCGCAGTGGACGTTTCGTATGCTTGCAATCGAAGGTCAATATGAGGGGTTGATTGGGCGAGAACGGACTCGAGATCGAGATGTGGGTGTCGCATCGCATGGAGATTGATTTGGACTCGGAGACAAAGGCCTCGCGACCTGGACACGATAGTCACGTGATGCATAGATCTGCACGTGTGCCACCGCCCTTGGATGGAGCGCGTTGGATCCTCCGAGTTCGCGAACACGACGTCTACGGACATCTCCTTCATGGCAGAAGCTAGCAAGGTATCAGACACTCCATACCGTGATGTCCACATGGATACAACCAGGGGCATTACCATCGGTCTCCGAGACATCCACATGAATACCGCCAAGGGAGACCACGCTTGGAATGACGATATCAGCATGGGTACCACAAAGACCGCGACGACGGTGAAACAGTCGGGCTTCCAGCTCTGGGAGAGGGAGCTTCTGGAGAGTTCGGAGGTGAAGCGGAAAGCCACTGTAGCGCAGCTCTGTGCGTAACTTTTGTGATCACCGATGATGCCCACCGATTAGAGGATCGCAGACTTTCTCGACTACTACTTTCAAAGCCTCGGTTATCTCGCTGCTCGCAAGGAACGGAGAGCGCGTTTCGATGCCGACACGGCGCAACGACATTTGTCCACGGCTGAGTATGTTAAAGAATTCAAGTCCTATTGCGGCCGCGAACGGGTGCTACTTAGGAAACGTCGCGCCAAGTTACGCGTGGAACAATTCCACATTATAGCTCAGGTCGGTCAGGGAGGTTACGGCGAGGTCTTTCTGGCCCGCAAGCAAGACTCCGGCGAGGTGTGTGCCTTGAAGCGAATGCGGAAACGGACGCTGCACAAGATGGATGAGGTACGCCGTCGTCATCGTGCTTTCCCCTTCAGGCGGTGTTCACAATTATATCGTCGATGTCTAGGTTCGACACGTTCTCGTCGAGCGCGACATTCTGACTGCCACCAAAACACCTTGGTTGGTGCGGTTGCTGTACGCGTTTCAAGACACTCAATACGTATATCTTGCCATGGAATACGTGCCCGGAGGAGATTTTCGAACCCTTCTTAACAATTCCGGAGTATTAAAGGAGGAGCACGCCAGGTACTATATCAGCGAAATGTTCGTAGCCGTCAATGAGTTACACAAGCTGGGTTACATTCATCGCGATTTGAAGCCAGAGGTTCGTTAGTTCATCTATCTCTTTGAAGCAACTGATCACAGGTGCCTATAGAACTTTTTGGTCGACGGAACGGGTCATGTCAAGCTCACAGACTTTGGGTTAGCGACCGGGGCCTTAAATCCAAAGCGGATCGAGTCCCTGAAAATAAAAGTAGGTCTCTAGTTGACCGTAGGCTTGCCTGCATGACATATCTGCGTAGCTTGACAAAGTCAAAGATAACCAGGTCGTGTATCGATCGACGCTTGAAAGGCGTTCCATTTATCGTTCCGTTCGCCACGAAGATCCGCGGTACGCTGACTCGATCGTGGGTTCGCCCGATTATATGGCTCCCGAAGTCCTGCGGGGAAAGCCGTACACTTATTCAGTCGACTACTGGTCTTTAGGATGCATCTTTTTCGAGTTCTTGGCTGGTTTCCCTCCTTTCAGCGGAGGCACCCCTGAGGAGACATGGACTAATTTAAAGAACTGGACCAAGGTGCTGCGACGACCTGAATACGACAAGCCGGAAGATCTCATCTTCAATCTCACCGACGTAGCTTGGGATGCCGTTACGAGGTATGTTTGTGTCGGTTCCAAGGCGCACTCTGCTAAACTGCGCGCCTCAGGCTTATATCACACTCGAGTGTCCGGTACTCGACCCTAGCGCAAGTAACGGGCCATCCATTCTTCAATGGTATCAAATGGGAAGATTTGCGGTCCACTCGGGCACCTTTCGTCCCTGCTTTGGATTCAGAGGTTGATACTGGATACTATGATGACTTTACATCCCCTGAAGATATGGCCAAGTATGCAGAGGTGAGAGAAAAACAAAAGAATGTGGACAAGGTCAAGGAGAAAGAGGATCCACAATCTAGAGGTGTTTGGGTAGGTTTTACATTTGGTAAGAATGGTCCCGGCACCAGATTGCTAGGCACCTTGGAGGGAGGAAAGGAGAGTAATAGTACACTAGCTACCATATTCTAGCACTATGTTGGATGATAGAGTGACTATTTTGGAAGCCGATTGGACATCTAATATTACAAGCACCTGCGTAGCCGCGCTCAAATGATCGTGCGCTCACCGTTTTCTCGCGCCTGCATCCCCTTTCCTCTGCTCCCTCATGTAGTCATGCTGCGGAACAAACTCGATTTTGCCTCCCTGCTTTCGCCCGCCGTTTGATGGAGTCAACTAGTGAAACGGATTGAGCTCGAATTGGGTGTTCACCATTTCCAAATTGTCACCCGTCGTCCTTTTCACTGTTGCGTGCCAATGCGTCTGTAGACTATCTTGCAGCAGTCGTTGCCAGTATTGCG
>JBBPTA010000039.1:3253-29010 GCA_038093915.1 Boletellus aff. emodensis
TGAGAAGGCCGGCGAGCTCTTCCCTCTGCTCTCTCTGCATCGCACATGAATATGGTGGGTAACGCGTGGTGCCACCCGTGACTCACCAAGTTCCACGGTTCCTCACCCCCGTACACGTCTGTGAACAGATCACGAAGGTCGCTCTGCTTAAGGGTTTCCGCGCGCTTAAGTGTAGCGATGACATCCTTCTTGAGTCTCGCTCTAAGTTCCTCTTCCTCCTTCTCGTCCCACCAACCTTTCGATTCCATGAACAACCGGAAACGCGTGATCGGGTTATCGACCTTCTTCCAATTCTCGACCTCTTGCCGTCCACGGTATGCGAACGAATCATCAGACGTCGAGTGGTGACCAACACGGTACGTCATGGCTTCGACCAGGACAGCGCGACCGCTTTCGAGGCATCGTCTGCGCGCCTCTTTAACGGCATTGAGGACCGCCAAGACGTCGTTACCATCCACCCTGACGGTCGGAATGCCGTACCCAGGACCACGTGCAGCTATCCCATCCCCATAAAACTGTTCGTGTGCGGGCGTCGAGATTGCGAAACCGTTGTTACGCGCCAGGAAGATGGTCGGAGACGGTACTGTGGAAGCAAGAAGCATTCCGGCGTGGAAGTCGCCTTCCGACGCGGCCCCTTCACCAAAGAATACACAGGCTACATTCTTGTTGCGTCGTGCCGGATCACGTCCGAGTGCAAACCCAACGCCTGCTGCCTGGGGTATCTGCGTTGCAAGCGGAGACGAGATGGTATGGAAGTGATGATCACGAGATCCAAAATGCTGGATGAAGGGGCTGGTTTACAAGGTGGAAGTAAACGGTGAAGATGCATACCATGGGCATCTGCCGACCTTTTCCGCTCTTATCCTCGTAATTTCCAAAGCACTGGGCCATAGCAGCATTGATGCCAAAGCCTCTCCATAGGAGGACGCCCATTTCGCGGTATTGACCTGAGTCAATTAATAAATGCGGGATAGTATGCTGGAAAACGACAGACCTAGGACCCTGATGTGACGTCAGAAGCGAAAGTGGACATGGACGCTGTAGACACACTCATCATCGTTGGCCAATGCGGCGGCGGAACCGATTATGGTAGCCTCTTCACCATACTGGGAGAATGGTCACTGAAGAACGGGGGAGAGGAGCCCACCGTGGACTCACTGAGGTCATCTGGGAGGTGTTTGATTACATCCGACTTGCGAAATGAACTGGTGACATACATAGAATGAGATCTTGCCTTGACGCTGGACGTTGTACAGGACGTTGTCCATCGTCGGCAAAAGCTGCATGTTCTCATATCTGCAGATAGCAAGGTCACGTCGGATTCACCACACTTGGCAAGCCACAAACGTACAACTTGCGAGCAAACTCTGGCGTGATCTGGAGGCGTTCGTGAGCGGGGCGTTCGTGAAGAACGAGAGACCAACATTCGGCAGCTCTGCTCCCTCAATGGGGTTGCCAACGCCATCCAGGACTCTATACGAAGGTATCTGGCCGGCTCCTTGGGTGACGGAATCGAAGAACTCCAGCCTGGGGGACACGGGCACAGGGA
The DNA here is from genome assembly GCA_038093915.1 of Boletellus aff. emodensis. Classification (NCBI taxonomy): domain Eukaryota; kingdom Fungi; phylum Basidiomycota; class Agaricomycetes; order Boletales; family Boletaceae; genus Boletellus; species Boletellus aff. emodensis. The sequence goes on from JBBPTA010000039.1 coordinate 4,803, forward strand.
GGACGCCGTGCTGGCTGGGGTGAAACTTGTGGGCGGCCGTTGCGAGCGATCTGGCACTGACGAGGAGTGGTCTGAACATGGGCGGGTCAAGTCAAGCTGGGCCCGGAACTTGGCCGATGGCAGGAGCTCAAGCGTGTGCATTACGTCAACTGGCCCAACTTCAGCGTCTCCTCCGCTGCCTTTCTTCGACCCCCCAACAGCAGTGTCACGTAGTCTGCACCTCCCAAAACATGCTTATCCTGCCCGCCTTTCCCGCCAGGTCTCGCCCCAGCCTTGGACTTCAGGCCGGCGCGTTTCCTTGCCGACCGAACGGGTCCAGATGGCGCCGATGAAACCGCGGTTTTTGGCTGGACGGTCGGCGACGACGACGCGGTCTTTTTCTGGAGGGGCGATGGGTCGGACTGCCCGTGCCAGACGAGGAGGACGCACGGCTCGCTTGTGTACTTTTGCGCTCTTGCCCATCAGAGTCGGATGGAATGAGGGACTGGGAATGTTCCCACGAAGAGACCCGGATTGAAAACGGTCGACTCGGCCTGCCTTTTTTCTTCACGTCCACCATGTCTCTCCCTCAGCCCGTTCCCCCTTCGTGGAAGGTTTGTCTCCTCCCCTCCCTCCTCTCTGCCCCCCTCATCCTCCTTTCTTCTCAAGGACCTCGGAAAGTCTTCCAACGACTTGCTGGCCAAGGACTACCCTTTCTCCGGCACCTCGCTCGAGGTCAAGACCAAGACACCCTCCAAGGTTGCTTTCAAGGTTGCTGGTGTCCGTGATTCCAAGACCCAGGGCATCACTGGCGATCTCGAGGCCAAGTATGCTGATCCGAAGAACGGCCTCGTCTTCACAGAGACCTGGACAACTGCCAACGTCATCAAGTCTCAAATCGAACTCGAAAATTACATTGCCAAGGGTTTGAAGCTTGATGTCAATACTTCCCTGATTCCCGACAAGGGCTCAAAGTCTGCCCTCTTCAACCTCATCTTCAAGCAGTCTGGTGTGCACACCCGTGGTACACTCGACGTCTTCAAGGTTAGATTTCATCTCGTTTCACTTGTTCCTCTTCTCTCATGTCTCCCTAGGGCCCCACTTTCACCGCCGACACCGTCCTCGGTCGGGATGGTTTCCTCCTTGGTGCCGAGGCCGCTTATAACGTCACCGAGGGCAAGATTACACGCTATGCTGTTGCCGCCGGTTACAACGCTCCCGAATACGCTGTCACCGTTCACGGTCTCAACAACTTCAACACCTTCTCCGCGAGTTACTATCATCGCGTCAGCCCCGACGTAGAAGCTGGTGCCAAGGCTGTCTATGATACCAAATCAACCACCTCAGGTGTCGCACTCGAAGTTGGTGCCAAGGCGTGCGTCTGATTGACCCCTACTACATCCTCCGTTGATGTTTCCTCAGTTTCCTCGACTCGGCCGCGTTCGTCAAGGCCAAGATTAACAACTCTGGTGTCCTTGCTCTCGGTCTGTCTTTCTCGCATGTTGGCGTAGCGCTTCACACAGCTCACGAGGGATGTAGGCTACACTCAGACTCTCCGACCGGGCGTGAAGGCATCGTTCGGTCTCGCTCTTGACACTCAGCGCTTGAATGATGTCGCGCCTGCCGGTCCTGCCCACAAGGTTGGCGCCTCCCTCACTTTCGATGTTTAAAATTATCCCATAGCGACAATAATCGGGTGTGTTGTGCTGCATTCACAATAGAATCAATGTCGAAACATCCCGTCGTGAGATTCTGAGTGTACTGTTGAATGCAATGTCACTCTACATGTATGATACAGGGAGGTGCAAGTATCATGCAAATACATCATGAAGCCACGTCTCATAGTCGTACTCTGACTCTCCGACCTCGTTCTTGGAAGAAGGTAGCACCTCCCGTAGATAGGCGATTGCGCTGACAGGGAGCTGTGCTAACTTCAAGTCCAACTCGGTTACAAATGGCTGAATGTGGTCGAATAATTGACCAGCGTCACAACAACAACCGAACGGAGCTCACCCTGTTCCCTGCGATCCCACGGAAGGATTCTCGAAGCTGTTCGGGCGATGTCTGGTCTTCAGTGATATCCACCTATATCAAATATCAGCAATGCGTAAGGCAAGCCGTGTGAGCTGTGGCGCATACCAAAAGATTGATGAAGGCTTCAAAGGTGACCGCCCCGTAGTCTTGGACCAGCTGGTCGTAGATGTAGACCAAGTCCTCGTCCTACTGTATTTTTCAAAACGCCGGAAACCTACACGAGGAATTCTGCGCACCGAATATATGATACCAAGACTGGCTAGGGCCGCACTGAATTCCGACAGGATGAGTGTGTTGGTCTCGTCGCGGTCAAAGTACCGGAATGTGCTTTCAAATTGTTCCAACTGAGCTGGTGTCAAGTTGGTCATATTCCTCGATACGATCTAAAATAAAAACGTCGACAAGTTTCACGACGTGAAGAGTAACAAGTACGCGCCTGGTTGTCAATGAAAGATATCTTTTTAGCAATCGCCTGCGTGACCAGTTCCAGCTCAAAGTCGAGGTCTTGCCAAGTGAACACGGTGTAGTCGTTTTCCTCGACATTGGCTTCAGCACAATCGTTCTCGGCCTTTGCTACACGAGAGAGGGCATCCGCAAGACCGGGAACTCGAAGTTGTATCTTCCGAACCTGCTCTTGTTGCTCCTTCAGGAAGATGAATGCCTTGGTCAAAATAAAGAAATTGAACGAAATGAACCTCCAGTGGACCCTCCACGCTAGCCAGATCTAGCGAGATACCGTGTAAGCGTTGCGAGAAGTCATTGGCGATGTCTGCAAATTGTTTTCGGAGGGTCTCCTTGATCCTGGCAAGCATGAGATGTTACAGTATCTTGCACAGTGGCACACATACTGTCGTATCTGTGCATTTATCGATCGAGAACGCTTTGCCTCTGAATCTAGTAGTTCATTCCATGCATTGTCCATGTCCTGGAAATTTCGAATGAACGCAGGTAACAAAAATCTTGGCTCAACCAACCGAAAGTGCAAGTCCAGCAGGAGGGACATACTCCCTCAGTCCATACGTCCTAAGTTTTGTCTGAATGTTTCCGAAGAGGGTGGTGACATCTTGTCGTTCTGTGACCCATATACGCTTTGTCGTTTGCTTATATGTTGTAAAAGCTGAGGACTGCCCCTTGGCGTCTGCATAAGTGCCAGTGAATCTGGTTTCCCTCCACTGTTCTTGGACTTCGGTCAGCGCATGAAGTAACTGTGGATTGCAATCAGACCGAGACGAGAGAAACCGAGAAAACCCGGCGGACATTGCGGGCCCTGCGCTCATAATCATTCTTGCTTATCCATACCGATTGCATGAGTTCGGCAAATTTTTCGACGCGACGAGAGACCGTCTCTGCCTGATCTATACAAGTAATTTATGAACAACAACACCTTGAGAAATAGATCAACTGACCCATCGAGGAAAAAGCATGGAAGAAACTGGCGATATATGTCATAACGCTACGTTCATCTGGGCGGTCCGAGTCGCACAGATCTTCGACCTCAAGCAGTTGCTGTCAAAGGCGTCTCAATGATGGTACCAGGTCGGGATATGATACAACCGACTGGAATGCCAAGGTGGTCGGCGGCGACCTGGAAAGCCCTGCGCGTATTTCCGTGACGATCTGACTAGGTTGACGTCACCCCCGAGCAATGAGGAGAAGAAAAAGTCCCTTACCTTGTCCAACTTGTCATAGTCTAAAAGGTCCGGGCGATGGCAATGAATAAGGGCGCATCTAAAAGGATGGATGAGCCAGGGATTGGGGGGGAATTGGATGCCTACAGTGCTAGACCATCTGACCAGCTAACAGAAAAGTCTTGGACATCAACCTCTTTGTACGGGGCCGTTTTTCGTTGACACCAGAGCAAAAGGCCCTCTTTAGCTGAGAGGCCCTCCGCGCTTGCGGAGACACTCAGACCAATCACTACTCCGTGTTTGACTCACTACTCACCTTATATCCGCGATTGTAAACCGTAGGACCAAGGTCCAGATCATACCGAGAATAAGCTTTAAATTACCGTCTATGATATCTGTGACCGATCTTGCTGAGTAACAGGATTGCTCTCGGTCAAGGGGGCAGTACCTTCCGGACCAATGTTGGTCAATTTGATTCCCCGCTGTCTGATGAACTCCAACGCCTTGTTCACGTTCTCCGCTTTCTGAACGCGCATTCTTGGATTCTTATTGTATCTTCCGAGCGAGGTATCTCCTATACGTAACTTGAGCACCGACATCATGCGCAGATGGGCAACCGTTACCCATGATTTCCTGTTGAATGCGACGATGATGAAATTCAATGCTTAAAGACACGGTCCGGGAGTCCAACGGACCATTAGTTGGATCAAGCGCACGCCATCAGAAAGATCCTGTACAAGCGAATGCATGGGGGGGTATCCGTTGGCTTCCAATTTGGTGTTGAGCCTATGGATTGAGAATGGAGATAGAGACACGGGCCAACGTATGCGCAAGATGGGAGACTGGACGGACCATTTGCAAAATGTCCTCTCTTGGGTCGAGTCCATGGTGGAGCCTTGACTCGGAGGTATCAGCAGCGGCTCGAAGAGTAGGCCGTCCGAATGACAAGCAATCCAAACTAGGCGCGGTTGGACGTCAGAGCCTAAGAGCTGCTAGTACGCACAATGGCCCGTGACGGTGACGGACGCACTGATTATGTACATACGGACAATGATATATCAACGCGCGCGACTTCACCCACCACCACCATCTCGACCACACTCGACCCTCGTCAGCAATGGCTACGACCCAATTTGACCGCATATATCACGATCTGTCCCCAGAAGTCGGCAGTAAGTATAACTTCCTCGCGCCCACATGTTTGGACTCATGGCCGTACAAGAATTACGACTTGCGGGCAGCGGCATGGCCTGGAAAGGCGAAGAGAACGAAGCAGTGAAAGCGATACCCGCAGACGAGATCAAGTGGGCTCAATGGTTTCGCGTCGCGAGAAACTTTCAACTTAGAGTCGGGCTGAAGGACAGGCGACGGGAAACGTTTGATGGTTTCCTGCGCGAGGTGTGTGAAAACCTGGGTTCTTCACAGGGAGAAACGAACGGTTATCTCGTATCGTTGTAGGACCATGATAAACTCGCGAGTTTATTCAAGCAGCACTTTGGCGTGACGCTAGAGGTAAAGGACGTAACATTTAAAGGGTGGAATTGGGGAGTCACCGATATTCAAGGTTCGTTTCCAGAGTACGCACGAGATGACCCGTCAGATCTTATTTCGATTCAGGACAAGACCTGGCTTTCCTGGTATCAAACAAGACTGCCTTCGAACTTCCTTTAAAGCAGGTCGCCAACTCCAACATTGCTGGAAGGACTGAGGTGTCTCTCGAGTTCGTGTCAGCGTCATCGGCCGGTAAAAAGGCTTCAAAAAGTGCGCCGGATGAGATGGTCGAGATTCGTTTCTATGTTCCTGGTACCCAGGCAAAGTCCCGTGACTCCGAGGCTGGCTCGCAAAAGTCTGATGTGGAGGATGATACTGAGGAGGTCAGCGCAGCTCAAGCTTTTCATGATGCCATCAAAGAGAAAGCCGAGATCGGACAAGTGTCTGGTGATCTTGTCCTGAGCTTCGAGGAGGTACTCGTACTCACTCCGCGCGGACGTTACGACGTGGACATGTTCCTTGACTTTTTACGCCTCCGCGGCAAGACTTATGATTACAAAATTCTCTATTCAAGTATTGCAAGATTATTCTTGCTCCCCAAGGATGACCAGCATGTTTTATTCATTGTGAGTATCCGTTGCCCTCTCCTGACGGCATCCCAACTACGAGAAGCTTGGTCTTAGCACACCAATCAGACAAGGTCAGACCAGATATCAATATTTGGTCATGCAATTTGCGCGGGAAGAAGAGACGACCGCCGAGCTGAACATGTCTGAGTGCGTTGACATTCGATCAACCATCGTTGTCTCGGCTGAGCGACCCTAGAGAGGAGATCACCAAATACGATAGACTGAAGAAGAATTACGAAGACCCCACGTTTGAGGTTGTTTCAGGCGTCTTCCGTGCGTTGTCGAAGAAGAAAATCGTCGGTTCGGGTACCTTCCAAAGGTGCCAAGTTTTTGCTTCTGTCCTTTTGGTTTCCTGGGCTCATGCATGTTTGATCGTAGCCGCGACGGGCATCCCGGCATCAAAGCCAATCTTAAAGCCGTTCAAGGTGACCTGTTCATGCTTGAAAAATATATCTTTTTCGTGTCCAAACAGCCCACCCTCGTCGAGCTCTCTGACATCCACCAATGCGTGTTTTCTCGTGTTGGTGCAAGTATGGGGGCAAGTGCTGCACGTACCTTTGACCTCAAGATCGTTACCAAGAGCGGACCCGAATACACCTTCACCTCCATTAACAAAGAGGAGCACGAGCCCGTGGAAACTTTCCTCAAGGACAAGAAGGTCAAGATCAAGAACGAGATGGTCACTGATGTGGACATGATGATGGCTGCTGGCGCTGGGGACTCGGACGAGGAGATGCAAAGCGTCGCGAGTAGTGGTGACGAACGACCAAAGCCCCGCGTTGGTGGAGATGAGGATGACAGTGAAGAAGGTTGGTCGAAGACTCGCGCATCCTGATTCAACGTTGATTATGTTTATCTAGATGAGGATTTCCAGGCATCGTCGAGTGACGAGGGGTCACCGAGCGAGAGCGAATCTGAATCTGGGGGAGGGGTCACGGCGTCAGACGCGAGTGGTGACCGAGAATTGGCCAAGGCCGCAAAAGATGGAAAGAAGAAGCTCACCAAGAAGAAACCCAAGGCACAAGCGGACGGCAGTGGTGCGGAAGATGAGCCAAAGACGAAGCCCGCCAAGCCAAAGGTCAAGTCTAAACCGAAGGCAGATGACGGAAATGATGCAATGGACGTGGATGGTGACGAGAAGCCAAAACCTAAGCCTAAGCCTAAGCCTAAGCCTAAGCCCAAAGTCAAGCAGGGCGACGACGAAGGGCCGGCTAAAAAGAAGTTGAAGACGTCGACATGACCCCTCATGTTGACGCTGTGCCTCATTCCCCGATTATTCTCATTGTCATATCCGTAGATGGATCCTGCCATCTATGATATATGTAAAGTACCGTACGTACATCGCCGACGTCACATGGTATACTTGCATATGAAGATACGTAAGTCAAAACTAAACAGACTCGGAAGACAAAGCGATGCGGAGACGCTGTAGTTATGTATCGCCTTTTCGTTTTGCCAATAGGGAACCCGGCTCAAAGGCAACGTTGGCGGATGGTGACTGGCTGAAGGGAGGTGGCACATTGACTAGAGGTTGCGTGGGACGATTAGACACAGACTGTTTCCTGGTTCGGGAACGAGCGAGTGGTTTTGCTTGCGAAACCGATTCTGTGGTCTTTGCAAATAGCACATGTCGTTCCTGGTAAAGAACGTATGACTAGGGGTGATGAGCATCTCCATCGGGTCAAAGGACACCTGACCGGCTTACACGAGCAACAAGGATGACCTGCAACCATTTTTCGCCGTCATTGGGGTTACAAGAGAATACATGAAGATAGTCGGCAGCGTTCTCAAACAATGAAGGATGATCGGTAGACTTGACAGCAAATACAAAACCCTTGGGTGACTTGTGTCGCCGAGTGACAATGTAAGCATCAAAGTTCGACAAGGAGCATAGAAAGATTTCGTCCTTCCCCTAAGGGCTCGGATGAGCAACGCGACAGAATAACCTCTGTGACATCAAACGTTACCGTCTCCCGCTTCGATAACCATAAACCGTGTTCGCGGAGCTCCATCCAACGCTTGCTCCATTTTCCCCGCTTGCTCTCCCATTCTATCCAACCACGATTGGTGGGTGAGCTAGTAGGTAGTGCCTGCGTTAACTTGGTGGTGAGCAACTTTTGTTTTACTCCCTAGAGTAACTGACAGAACGACTCAATAACTGTGCTAGTGACGTTTGCTTGATAACGAATGCATTCAACAACTTGTCCTTGTTCCACGAGGCAGAAACATCAGCCAGGAGCTCATACTCCCGTATAGGCCGTTCTGCGATCAACGTAGACGTCAGGATGGAGAATATCAGTCAAGTGAAAGATTCCCACCCATGCCATAATCTTGAGCCATCTCGAAAAGCATCCATGACCCCGATCTGTCCAACAGGCCTTGACTTGCCACAGTCCCGAGGACGTCTCCTGCGTTTGTGGCAGGCGTGATCTCCACAGTATTAAACCGTTGCATGTCACCAATGAAGATTCTTTGTTGCACCACAGGTCCTCTGGCCGTGTGTTGCGGTGGTGTGGAGTCTAAAGTCGGCATTGGGGGAACAGGTGGTCGTTGCACCACTCTCTGTACAACATCACCCTCTCTGTCCGTGGATGATCGAGGGGCGCTGGCTGAGGGTTTCCGACCATCCTCACTGACACGACCCGAGTTGACGTGTTGATCATATCCCGCCGAGGCAGCGTCACGACCAGCGCGAACGGTGCGGCTAGAGGTAGCGGCTGTTGTGCTGCGTCCTAGCCGAGGGGCCGGGGTTTGTTCGGTAGGTTGCCTGTGAGTTTCTGAATACCGCCCATCAGGTCGGTGGAAGGAACGCATGGACCGCAAAGGTCTATCTTGTGATGACGCCTCAGGAACGCGAGGGACTTTTTGTTGCGAGTAAGCTGTCTGGTCAATGGACCTCCCTCGGGATGAATTTCGAGAAAGACCGTAACTCCCGGGCACCCGAGAAGAAGGGCTAGTAGGTACAGAAGCATCATGGGTCGGGGGTGTCGTAAAAGGTTGGGTACGGATATGAGTCTGAAGGTTCACGAGCTTCCTAGTCAGGTCCTCAGCCGCAAACGCCTCGACGGGTATAGTTCGCAAACCAGCGACAGGCAAGGGTACAGCAGACATGGAGCGCTTTCGAGTGGCAGTTGGCGCACGGGCGGGTTCTGCGGAACGGGGGGGTGGACGGTGTTCTGCAGCTGTCCGGGAACTCTTTGCACGTTCCAATTTCCGTTGCTGGCGTTCATCATGCAGTTGCTTTCGAATTGACTTCTGAGCTGATAATGCCGTCGGCACCCGTTGCGCCAACGGAATGTCATCATCTGAGCCACCCCCAGCTCTTGAATAACGTGAACAGGTACGCGAATTTGCACGAGAGGACGGACCATTCGACATGCCGTCCAGGCTGTAATAGACTGTGACACCGTCTGCGTCGTCGTCCGAGGATGAAGTGCAGCTCGAGGTGCTCGAGGCAGACGAGCGACGATTACCTCTATGCGCCTTATCACCATCGTTGTCATCGCCACCAGCGCCACCACCATAAGCACCAGGAAATTGACTGCCTGAGTAATCTCCGTTGCGTCTGACTTGCCGCGCCCCACCCCCGTCTCCCCGGCCACCCCGCCACTCGGGTTCACTTTGGTGACCACGCCACCCACCACCATCTTGGGGCGACTGAGGAATTGAGGAAGCCACGGCAGGGATGTCGGATGGGCGGGGTGCGCTGGCTGTACGCATCGTGTCAGCGGACGTGCCGAGTTCAAAGCCGATGTCTGGGTCGTGAACAGAACCGTACGGTGCGACGGTTCCATCAAAGAGGGGGTGGTGGGTGGCGTTCTCACCAGCAGCAAGGTCTGGTTCGGAATCGGACTGATCAGAGAGAGATTGGGTATAGTAGTCGAAGTCAGAATGATAACTGAGCGGATCATCTTCGATAATGTCATCGTCAAGGATGGTGGTATCGCGATGGATGGTATCTGAGTTATTTATGTCCATTGAGCCTTGAGGCTGGGCAGACGATTCCAGGGACGAGGAACGTGAGAGCGCGGTGGAAGGAGGCTCCGAAGTTGAGTAAGAAAGGGAGGGAAGAGAGTCCATGTCGGCATCGTCGCCAGACAACGAGCGTGAGGAAGACGTTTCATCGACAGGCGAAGGGGAACTGCTGCTAGGCGCGGTTTCCCGGGCGGCAAAACATGTGTCCGAGCTGGCAGCTGTCCCGAGGGGAACAGGTTCCGTCTGCACAGCGGGCTCTGGCGATGGTGTCTGGGAGGCGGACTCGATCGGAGGAGGGACTTGCGTGTCTGGTGTCTGGGACGGGGCGGCGCTGGAGGGCGCATGTCTCGCGAGGAGGTTCAACTCGGTGCTGAGGTCCATGTTCCATGGTTCGTGGGGCAGCCGTGCGCCAGGCGTCCCCTTTCGGACCTGCTCGTTGCACATGTTACCCGCCGGGCCGGTTTGTATGAACGAGAAGAGCTACCTTTCTCTCCGGGACAGACATGTCCATTTGAGCGAGGGTGTGCAGAGAAGGGAGGGAAGGACGGGTTGCGAACGCTGGCCTGGTGTGCGCAGGACGAACTGCGCCGTGAGCGGGGGATCTGGGACGAGGCGGGTCCTGTGGGTGCGCCTCTGGCAGGGTGACAGAGATATGACGGGGGGTCAGATTGGCGAACGGGTCATCGTCGAGGAGGGAGAGCAGAGACTCGAATGGCGTCTTTTTGAATAGGTCGTCCGGGCTCGTCGCCCTAGACGACGGGGGTTCCATGTGGGTGCGGGAAAGGACGAAACGTAACGAAACTCGCCCAGATGCCCCGCCAACTGCCCGGCCTCTACTGGGACGACGACAGGCAGCGCTACTTTCCCCTCTCCTCCTCCCCCCCCTCTCCCGTACAGCCCGCACAGCAGAACCAGCCCGCCCTCGTCGCCAACCGCCCCCGCCCGCTCTCAGATCTCCGCTCAGTCATTCACACCGCACGCAAAGACGCTCTCGTCCAGTCCGTTCTGTCCTCTCCGCACAACGCATCATAACCACCATCTGTAGCCAGATACGTTCCTCACAGCTCCTGCTCACTCGCAAGGTGACCTGCTCAGCCATCCCGTCCGGTGCACCCCTCTCTGCCTTCCACGTATGTCTCTCTTGGTCCCTCTTGCCTTTACATTGTCGCTACCTGAACCAAGTCCGTATGGCACGATGGACGCGTGTGGAGCTTCGCCGGAAACACTCTCGGATGGGTCTACTCCTCCATCTGCGACAACGAACAGGACGAACTAGCTTCCTGGCAGCCTCAGTCCTACCTCTCTTCTGAGGCGCGTACTTTGCTCGTGCCTGCCTCGACCTCTCAACGTCGTCACAGGTGTCCTCCATCTGTGTATCTGGCACAACATGCGTGTCAGTCATTTACTCCCCATCTCATCCCTGAGCTAAGCCATGACCTGGGCTAGTGCTACTTCCTTTGGTCCGGATTGTAGAATTCTATATGCGCCCTTGGATCGCCCTATGGAAATGTGAGCCCTCTTCTCTCCCCTTTCTTTAGCGGGGCTCACGGAACCTAGCGTTCATAGGATCGACACTCACAGGGTGCACGACATTTGGACTGCCGATCTACAGGGATCTCGCCTTGTGCTCGGTGAGTATGCCCTCATGATCCCCACCATGCTACTCAATTCGTTGCTAGGGGCCAACAAACAAGCCGTGATGATCCAGGACATCGCAGGTTGTGCACCTCTACAACGCCTTCCCACGCAAAGCGATGTTCTTGCACTTGCTCAGCGCGACGTTCGAGTCCACCTTGCTTTTGGCTTTCGTTCCCCCCTAACTCCTGTGCAGTACGCCGTTTACACGGGCCTCCGAAATGGTGGCGTCCTCCGGTTTGACACTCGTCTGCAGAGATCAAACAGTCATCCCCTCTTTGATGGCGTGTCCCAATGCACGAGCTCCATTACGGGCCTCAGGCTCCTACGTGATCATGAACTTCTAGTAAGCTTCATCGATGGCGACGCAAGTATTTCGGTTCCTGAGTGTGGTGAAGCTGCTCAAGGCACAACTCAGATGTCAACGTTTGATTTACGCTTCCCCATTCGGACGCCATCAATGACTTTCACCGGCAACTTCAACAGGTACACCGTTAGATTGGTTAGTTACTGTCCTGCTATCCCCCCGAGTTCTGTTCTGGACGAGTTGCCATTAGCCACTCGCTATCGATCCATGCGAGAAATTCTTATTTGCCGCCGGGCAAGACAACATGATTCGGCTCTGGTCCCTAACTACAGGTGGCCCGGCCCTTGGCCTAGATGGGACGGGTTCGGGTGGTCAGGCTGTGTTCCAACGGCCTTTCGAACAACGTGTTGCAGCACTTCAAGTTGTCGAGAAACGGGAGGGGACGTATCTTTTGGCCACATCCGGGACTGAGCTGTACGAGTACAGCCTGGGCCACCGCTCAGAAATTTGCATGTAGGTCAAGCTGGTAAAACATGTTATCGCCTGTGAATGTCGCCTTGTTATTATATACTGTATAGTTTACAGACCAAGAGAGGACGAGAGACAATCGCGACTAAATTTGGATGCGGTCTTATAACCCAGGGAACACGAAAGAGTGAGAGATCGCGAGTCACGGGTGGCCCAAGAGATCCACGAGCCTCATGGAAAATGCGACGGGACACGGTTGCAGATATGTCGAGGAAAATGGATCGGTCGATGACCCGCCAAGCTGGAGGGACAACCCCTGGGAATGCCTAGGCGTGTTCGAGTACATGAGACGGTGGTGACCGTCGATCGGCGCAGACAACTCAAAGAAGTGGGGTCGCTCGTGTCCTTGAGGGCGAAAGAATTGGGAAAAGTCGGGGTAGCGGTTGCAGAGCGGGTTCCTCGAGTAGGTGAGAATCGCAGTCGTACGCGAAGAGAGCGTTGTGTTCGAATCCACGGGAGCAGAGACACTGTGGTGCGGACGAGGGACCGTCTGCGTGTTGACATGGACAGCCGTGCGAGGCGAGCGAGGCTCGGAGGTGGCAGATCGAGGACTTGCAGGCGTTGGCGATGCCAGATCACTCGGAGTTGGCGGGGGACGAGACAGCTGCAGCTTGAACGTCGGGGCCGCCAGCTGGCCCCTTCTGCTGCGAGCGGCGAGCTTTGATCGCTGACGCGTAAACCAGTTCCTCACCCACTTTTCGTCACTGAAGAAAGGGTGAGTTGGGACGACGACGGAGACTGGCGTGTGCGCTACACACAGGCCAGTTTCCGCTGCTGCCGCCGAGAGCTGGCCGTCCGTGGGGTTACCCGACACTGACTGGACTTTCTTGAGGACGGCGAGCTGCGGTTCGGTTGCGATGGTCGACCGTCTTCTCTGCGCTCGAACATCCGACATGGTTCGACGCGAAAAAGTCGCACGGGCAGTCGTGCACAGCAGGCGCAGGCGGCTGGCTTGAGCGGGCGCATCTCCATCCTGCCCTTCGTTTGTCCCCCTCACCATGACCTCCTCCAGCGACCCCCCTCCCTCAGCGCCCGCTTTGTATGGCACAGACTCTACTTCACGCCTCGTTCTTCTCCCAAACACGGATGATCATCGCGAATACACCGACGACGACGAAGGCGAGCATGAGGTCGCCGATCCCCGGCCAGGAATCGTCCAGCTACCCATCACCCCCCTTTCGCCTTCCGTCGTCTTTCTCTATCTCTTGTCCCCTTATCTCAGGCTCGGCGCTATATATGCTTCTGATATCGGTGGCACTTCGCTCGCATACTGCCTCTCTGGACTTATCGTCGCCGCAACCCTCTCCGCCTTCTGCCGTCAAGTCTGGTTTCTTCTCGGTCGTTATCTCCGAAAATCATCCACGGAAGACATTATCATCCATGCATTTGCACGCCATCACCGGAGGATCCGAAAGTATGGCTGGGCTCGCTCCGCCTTCACCATCGTCGGCGCATCGTTCAGGACTTTATTGGCTGCGATGTATCTACGTGGTCCGTTTATTCCCTAAACTTGTGCACTTTCCTTTCTCATTCCTCGTAAAAAGACTGCGTAGATTCCGCGCTTCTCTTCAAAATCCAAGAATCATTTCCCTTCCCTTCGCGTCTCAATATCTCGGTTTTACTGTCTATCCTTGTATTCGTACTCTCTCTACCAAAGTCACTGGCCTCCAAGTCTGTTGTATACACAACCGGTCTCTCCATAGCTTCGTATCTCGTGTGGCTGGTCGCAACATGTCGCTCCTATAGTGCGAACGAACCAAGCGCAAGTTTGTCTCGACGAGGTGTCTTGTGGACTGAAATCAGTTCCGTGTTTCATCCCAGTTTTCACGTCTGCTATTCTCATTTGTCTATCCCACAGGTAGCTATGCCTTTGCGTGCACTACTGCAATGACAGTCCCTTTGTCCGCATCCCTGATATCAGGCACTCCATCACCCACTCCTGCATCCAGGAATGCAAGAACAAGATCGTTCGAATCGTTGAACGTGCTCGCAACCTCGCTAGCGGTGTTACTCATACTCCCTTCTGTGATCACTGCCGCGTCACCGCTTGCACCGGTAAGCGCAACCGATGGACGTGCCAGTATAAGCTAACTTGTCGCCTTGAGGCTTCTACTGCATCCTTTGATAACCTCACCCTCGGCTTGCGCATCGCGACCCTTGTATTTTCTATTCCATCCGTCGTAGTGTCAATAATCTCGCTACCCTTATATGGATCCGTGCATCGGTTCATACATACCGATCTAGCGCTGTCCATCATTATTGCTGCCGTTTTTGCACTCAGCCTAGTCCCGCCCACCGTGTCCCGTATTCTCGACGATGCCACGCTCTTTTTAGCTGTTTTCGGGACGTTTCTGTTGCCAGGTGCGTTCTTTGTCCTTGCTCCTGATGATGGAGAACTGAGCCATCGCTGTTTTCTTTAGCCTTGGCACATATCGCTATCCATTACTTCCGTCGCCCCCTCTCAATCGTCGTGCCCCAGGAACCCTCATCTACTCTGAGCACTCCTCGCGCCTCTAGTGTTGAGCGTTCGCCATCACCGTCCCGTGATCCGCTCCTTCAACGCAAGGAACGACTCCTCCAGCGTCGCCGCTTCGGCAAGCGTTTGTTTTGGGACATTGTCGTCTGGTTCGTTCTTGTACCGGTGTGTGGTTGCGCTCTTGTTTGGGCGGCTGGCCGGTTAGCACGACAGTGGTAATTATTCCAGAGGTGTGCCACCTGCTGGTCAGCTGGCTCCGATGTCTGCTGTGCACCCCCATCACGGGACTTTGAAGTGTAGGATATCATCTAGTTTCCATAGACTAGGCAGCTCACGGAAGAAACTACCCTTTTTCACTGACGTGTATATATTTCACGCTGTTCAAAACCGTTGCCTTCATTCGACAGGAGAAATCGAGTGCGTACGTCCTATCTCATATCATTCCGGAGTTCAGAAGTGCTATTGGAAGTGAGCTTGCCCCGCCACTGTTCTCCAAGATGACATCAGATCGCTCATACGTCTTCGCACATGCCCTGATCAGCACTCACCGGTGCACCAATTGATTCAGGGCATCAGTGGGACGGCTCAAATGAACGCTTGCCTCAGGCTTAGGCGGCCGCGGAACTGCCAGCTGATCGGTGGGGAGCAGTCATTTACAGCATGGTACCTGACCGTATGAAGTTTAACTGGAGATTTTGGCCCGGCTAATGGGATTTTGGCTCGGTAACATCCTGTAGATGGGGAAGAGGGGTTGCATGCAGTACAATTGCTCATGCATACCACGGGACCACGTGCTTTACGAGAATCACGCATCATCTGAATGTGATTGGGTAGGAGAGGCGATCCCAGGGGCCAGAGCCATGCATTACGGGCATGTACTACAGTCGAACGATCGACAATACAGGTTCAATAGGCCGCGTCAGCATACTAGACACGGGTCCGAGAACGGGGTGACACCGTGAACTCGCTCCGACGGTCGAACATGCATGAGAGTGCGCGTCAATGACTCGGGACGGTCTCGAAAACCACGCCACGCACGAGGTTCGGTTCGCTCCATGCTACAATGCCGGTAAAAGATGACGCTAGAAGAGGCAAGACAACACGGGTCCGTTCTTTCCAGTTTGCAAAGAAAAAAAAAGTACACCGATCGGTGAGCACGACGGCAGACTTCAGAGGCGTCAAAGTTGATCGCGAACACCCTCAAGACTGAAGCACACATCTCGGCGAAAAAAATCAAGGGTGGACCGGGAATGTCGAGACGACGATGCATGCGTTTTGCACCAGCAGTCGATTTTCACCGTCCAGGTTCCCGCTCGCTTAGAAAATCCTCTGACTCGCAGAGTGCGTCACGTGTATGGAGCCCGACCCACGAAAGAAGGGCCGAGAGAGAGGCCACGTTCTGCAGCATCGATAGAGTGCGAATGATGTGTGTGTGATACCTGCTGCACATGATGCCTCCGAGAAGTTGAACAAGAACGTGAAACCTCACCAAGTAAATCCCTCCGAAAGTCGATGTGCTAAAAAGCAAGACCGAATGGCAAGTAGTACATGCAATGCATCGAACGCATTACACTCCTAGTGTCCACAGAGTCGAGGGAAAGGCAATCTCAGAAAGCGTACGGAATCCCCGTGCTGGGTCCACGAGGTTCGACTGCTCACTTACCGGGTCGCAAAAATATCAGAGTTCGCCAAGGAAAACCCGACCTCAAACGCTGTACCAGAACAAGACCAGGAATAGAGTTCCTGTGATGGACTATACCCAGAGTCAGAACAAGGAAGGGATAAAAATGGCAGCCATATGTTTTACGTCTTGTTCGCGACCGCCCAGTGAGAGAGGGTCATCGACCGCACTCTCCCACTGGCAACGGGGTTAGGTCCCGTCCTTCGACTCCGATTACGGTGCTTCCGTTAACGTGCAGTATTTTCGATCCTGTCGATTCCTGAACGCGTGAACCAAGAACCAAATTTTGTGGGCGTCCTCGGACCTTTACATTTACTTCCCGTCATCCTCATATCTTCCGGGCTGAGGGTTGTAGTCGCCGTTTCCCATGGATGGCTCCGGTACCAATATTGTACGTTCTACCCAGGCCGGATCAAGGCCAAGCGTGGTGGACGGTGACCGGTGACCTTCAATATCAGGTGCTGCGCGCCAAGGGTCCTGGCTATCGAGGGAGGTCTATCTGCGCTACGGTAAGTTACCTTCGAAAAGACGCCTGCGCGCTAATCCAGGGTCCGCAGTCGCCCCACAACGGAAGTTTGAGACCCAATCCAAAGCTTATTGCGCTTTTCGGGTAAGTGGATCGTGAGAATGTTTTTTTTAAATAATGCCTGCTTGCTCCGTTCCTCCATCTTCTGCTCGACGCCGCTGCTGGCATCTGACGTGACGGTACTCGGGCGAGTCGTGGTATTTTATTTGTTAGTAAAGATTTTATTCTTGAAAACCGGTACACCATCGGCAGATGCATCGGATCTCAAGGATTTAAAAATCCCGAGATCGTGTTTATTCGGTATTCAGTACTCAGTACTCACGGAAATGACTACAGGATTTTTTCGAATATCACCGTTTTTATCGGATTCAGACAACGCACCGAACAGACGCTTTGAAAGCGGTCAGCCGTGTCATGCAAAATAGCCGAAATGAAACGCTTGGCCGTAAGTATGTTACCTTGTTACCCTGCTTACAAGATCACTGGGGGGGGACAATTATGGTTGTGTCAAAATTGCAACCGTGGTAAACATTTTCTAAATGCAATTGCAGCGAGTCTCGGGCTTTGCTGTGGTCCGCTGAACAGTCTATAAGCAAGGTCACTGCCGATCCTCGGCCGTATATCTAGTACTAAGTGGCTTGCGTTCCGAGCAAAGCATGCTGATTGGTGGTGACCTTACGCATGCTAACCAGCGTGTTCGTCTGAGAGCGCGCAGTATTAATGTAGTCAAATTTTTCTAGAAAGTTTCCTGCATGTCCATGGTCAACTTGCCTCAAAAAGACAAATGATGACCGCTCGACCACATGAAAAGGAAGATATCGACTTGGACATGCTGGAGCGGCGCCTCCTCATCGGCCGAATGTATCGGGATCCCCAGCATCATATCCGATCTTCGTATCTGGTCGGCTGACTCGGTGCGGGCGTTGGTGGCGTCCCAGCCTTGCAGACTCATGGACGGCCTTGGCGAAGGGTCGAACAATTTGCTGTGTTGGCATGTGGCACGACACCGGGGATTCAACCTGCATCCGATACTAGCTTCCGTATCGATCAGTGGGTTGCTGACACGCGCCCAGTGCTAGTCAAAGCCGAGTTCCATAAATCGTTGACACAAGCCGACCAGCCTAGTCTGTACGTTGTACTACGATCCGGCGAGGAAAACACGAATCCATCGAGAGAAAAAAAAAAAGAAGACCCGTAGGAAAAAGTAACGAGTCGTTAAACTGCGCCGACACCAGTGGCCAATCCATTGTGTTGGCCGCAATTATCAAAGTGTCTCCTTTCGGCTGCCAGGTCCCTGACGAAGAGCATCAGCGAGAGAATGGCACACAGTATCCCAAGACGTACGGTTTGTTGACGATGCTCTCAGGGCCCGTGTAGATGAGAGTGTCGTAGACTAAACCTCCGACTTGCATACCCAAGATAGGTCCAAGCACAGGGCACCAGATCCAGTATTGATTCCTAAAGTCAAAGACTGGGAGAGAGTGAGCATGCCGCCAAGATGAAGTATATATGCATACCAGCTCTCCCGTAGCCGACCATAGCCGTCAAAATACGCGGACCAAGGTCACGGGCGGGATTGATCGCATATTCCGTCTCCATGCCGAGAGCGAGGCCGATGCCGAGGATAACAAAGAAGATTGCCAGAGGGACGAGGCCAGGCGGAGGTGGAGCGTTCCGTTTGTCCGTCACAGAAAAGACTGCAATGATCAACATTGCGGATCCCAAAAACTAGATGCGCGTTAGCCCGGAGGGGATACGCGAATCGAAGTGGAGCAAACCTCGGAAAAGAAGGCGGAAACAGCAGTCATGTAATCCGCCTTCAATTAAGATCAGTAGGGTACTCGACCAGAGATCTGTGCGACGCACAGCATATGTCGCGAACAGGTCGCCAGTACCGGAAATGGTCCGGATGGTTCGCCCCCCTTCGTAGAGGTTGATGGCATGGTAATAATTAGCGTATATGATACCAGCACCACAAATCCCCCCGAGGAGCTGGGCTAGAATGTAAAAGGGGACTTTTTTCCAAGGGAAGCCCCGGAAAGAGGCCATCGCAAGAGTAACCTGACGAGGGATAAGCGCGCTGCAGAACAGTTGATGCACACGACGTACCGCCGGATTTATGTGACCACCTGAAATTCCACAGCTGGCCCATACACCCATGGCCACACCTGTTAAATGTTTGAAAAGTGCTGCCTTTTTGCAGTAAAAAGGCATACCGATAGCCCAGCCAAAATTAAGGGAGAGAAAGTCCTGTCGTTAACATGTTAACATTCAACAACGTACTAATAATTCTGAGGACCGACCCCCTTGGGACTAGAAGAGACAGCGGTACTGGATGAGAGGACGACTTGACAATCACCACCACAGCCGAAGATGACAAGGATCATCGTTCCAAGAAATTCAGCGGCCGGTTCTCGAATATATTCTCTAGTGTGAAGCATGAGGACAGCGGGATATCTCGAAGAGTGGACTAACCTAATCCTAGACCAACGGTTAGGGTAGCGCGTGCAATGCTCACAGTCTGCGAACGCGACGAAATGATTCGCACTAGAATCATGCTGGCGATCATACGCGCTCGTTGTCTCAGAGAGACGTGCCTCGGGCTTTTCAGACATATCGTAGGGAGAGCGGTAGAAGGAAGGCGTCGAGAGTGATCAAGGACACTGGGAGGACCGGGCTCTTTCGACCGTCTTTTATACGCGGGGGGCTGCCGAATATATCGATAGATCCTTGGCTCATTGAACGCAGGCGAGTACATAAACGATCTGTGCACATACAACGAATCAAAGCGCCAGCATTTAATTTCGGCAACCAGCGGAACTTGTGTCGGCGGGCCAGCAACCGGAATAAACATGTGTGTGATGCAAGGTACACGTCAATAACGGGGCAAACCAGTTACCTGAATAGATGGGTGAGTTGACGAACCGCATTGCTTACCTTATCGAGATACGGCGAGACGATGCAGAGCAACGAACCGGTTCAGACTCTGTTCGATGATTAGGCGGATTGAGATCACAAGTGGAGATGGCGGAAAAGATACAACACGCCGGTTCTCAACATGACAAAACCATTGAGCCAGGGTCACACACCTGATGAACGTGAGACACACCTTCCAGGGCAGCTTGTG
This sequence comes from Boletellus aff. emodensis, assembly GCA_038093915.1. Classification (NCBI taxonomy): domain Eukaryota; kingdom Fungi; phylum Basidiomycota; class Agaricomycetes; order Boletales; family Boletaceae; genus Boletellus; species Boletellus aff. emodensis. Next base: position 24,819 of record JBBPTA010000039.1, read on the forward strand.
ATGTGCAAGGGTTCTTCTTCGGGAAGCCAACACACCTGACAGCTTTCTCGATGGGCGGCGAGGACACGATGGACGGCCATGCCACTTCCCAAGATAGATCCGCGGACAAAACTTTAACTGTGCAAGTGAGTGGGTGGTCGTATACCAACCATGCTGTTTCAAAGTAAAATAAAATGAGATGTGTAAGTTAACATGTCTTTTCTTGGCTACCGACAATAGCTTACTTCCCTGAAGTTACTTACACGACGGATCTGAAAATACATACTGGACTTGCAACCGAGTTTAGCAAAGCCCAAGTCACGTAACCTTCTTGAGGCTGAAACGAACGAATCTGTCTGACAGCGGAACGAGCCGGCCATGCGATACGCCCAAGGCAAAAAGTGCCTAGGTCATGCCTGACTGGTCTTTGAGGCTTCATGTCCATCTCCCGAGCCGCCTGCGGTGATAATGTGGGAGATGGGTAGATCATCTCATTACCATCGTATTCGGCATGGCAGTGGCTCGGTGCGCAGTGATACCGCGTAGTCGAATAAGTGTACTCAAATGCCAAGACAATGAATTATGACGTTTAGGTCAAATTTACTCTTATCGAGCTCGCCAACTCCGGTGGCAGGATGGCAATCACCTGCAAGTCATGTAAGATCACAACGCGAAAGGGACCTGATTAATACCTCCTGGATTTTTTGTTCACCCCCGACCTCCCATCCACTCTCCGCGATCGGAAACATGTAATCGTTTACAAACCGCACACAAAGTTCACCAACGGCATACTTTTCACCAGCATATTTGCGCCATCGCAGTATATTCTCCAAAAGTTTCAGGGCTCGAGAAAGTAGTCGCTGTCGGGCAGGTGGCCCCTCAGGGTCAAAAGGGGAATGATTCAACTTGGCAAAAGGGGATAGGACGTCCTTCGCTTTCAATATAGCGTTATCAAAAATGGTGTGGACGGATTTCAAAATTATCTGGGAATCAATGTCAGAACGGGACCAGTTCATCACCACTACGGACGGCACAGCACCTGAAACTTGTAACTATCCGTTCCAATAGAAGCCTCCACTTGCTCGGATAGATCTGTCATTCTTCGAACATTTCTCGCGGAGTAAGGGTCAAGTGCCCCTGCGTCGAGCAGCTTGCAGAGGCGGGGCACGACTGCAGTGGAGATCATGGCGGAAACACTGTCGCCGTCCGGACCAAGACCAAATTCATCGTTCCTTTCACCTCCACTCGGAGGCCGAGAATATTGATATAATGATGAATACCAGGAGAATTGGTCCAGGCTATCCTGTGACTGTTACCAAGTGTCAGGATCTATACTGGGCGAAATACACGAACTTACTTCGAATGGGTTCCATCCCAAAATTTCAAGGCGTGCCCAAAACTCCCAAGCCCCCACCAGTCCCAGGCCGCCCCAAGCGTTGACATAGCTATCGGAGTAACGTTCACGCCATTCGCCGAACCATTTTGCAAGCCCATGGTCAGGGTCCCTGAATTCGACAGATCGGACATCAGAGAGGATATCTTTGCCGTCCGCAAAGATCCTTCGAAGAGCCTGCCGATAGTCGAAAGCGTCGGACTCGGTCAGTGATGAATCCGTTGAATAGCCTTCGTCGTGAACGTCGTGATCCGATGGCATCTTTGCGGCGTGTCGATGACTACGCCTCGCCATCCTAGCCGTGCGCCGCTCGACTCTGAGTGCGGTAGTGTTCGATGTAAGTGATACATGACGATTGACGTTGTCCGATTCGGCGGAGTCGGGGACTGAGCCAAATACAACAGAGAGGTCGTCCTCGTCGTCTGCACGACGCCTCCGCGAAACCATTTCTGCTCGCTCTTTTAATATCGAAAGTTGTTCTTCTTCCAGCTTTTCAAGCCTGGGGAACTACAAGCGCTCAAGTCAGTAACGCTACACGCCGGAAAAGATAACAGCACCTTGTCGTCGAGAAATGCGGCTATACTTTCCACCCAGTCCTTGAGCTCCACGAACCATGCCCTTTTCGACTCTGCAGTATCAATCATTGAACGAAGCTCCGTCTCCCGCACATCAAGTTCGGTGCGCTGTGCCATGAGGGACGTAGTGGCGGCGGTATTCGAAGCAAGGGAATTGGACAGCGAGGTCAATGAGCGCTGAAATCGTTCAACGGCCGGACCAAGTGCGGGTACGTCGGTTGCAGGAGGGACTGGACAGGCGTAAACAGACACACGATAAAACGAATGGTGGATATACTTGGCGCAGCCTTGTAAATCTCCTTGAGTGAGGTTGGCTCCGTGGCCAATGCAGTATCGTGACCTCCCCTCCGTAGTTGCTCCTTCTCCCACTCGAGAGTTTCTTCGTCCTCATCTACTCTAATTACGGCGTCAAATAAGGTGCGGAGGAGAGAAAAGTACTTACGCCTCGGCAATCATCTCCTTCATGTTATCTAAGCGTTTCGAGGCCTCGGCCTTGCGTGCCTTCTTCCCCAATGCGATCCTTTCTCGGGCACTAGTGTATTCCGCATACTCTGAAGGATACGATGAGTAGGGATGACTCTGTAGAGACGAAACCCCACCAACCGTCATCACCCTCCCCTACTTCATCCTCTTCTCGCACCAGGCGGCTTTCAGGGTGAGGACCCTCGGAGGAGTCTGGTCGCTGTATGACGGACAAGGAGATGTACTCTTGTTCAACGGTACCGACGCGCAAACGTTCTCGCCGCTCCTTTGCAGCGACAATCCTCGATTGGGAAGGGATCACGACTTCGGTATTCTCTAGGGCAACATTCACAACGGATACTGACAAAGGAAATAGACAGCTTGCCTGAGAACCCTGGAAACTCCGATGCACCCTCATCCACAGTCATGGATACATCAGCATCGTAGATGTCGCCATCAATTGGCGGTCGAGTAGAGTGGGTACTGGCTCTGAGCTCCGAAAGATGAGCTTGATCATAGACTGGAGCGCCATTAGAACGATTGCTGATGGTGGCCTGATCCAGCGTGGCAGGTAGTGAGCTTGGAAAAGAGGTCAGTGGGCAGATGACAACGGATCTGGCGAGACGTACGTTGGGTGCGATGCGAGAGTGAGTTTGCGGCTCAGACTGGATCTTTTGATCTGGAAAGAGGGCTCCTCTGCCGCCTAAGGCACGATGGATCAGGGGAGACCTGGGCTGGGCTGCGGCATGCGTACCTCGTCATCTGCACCAAAGCTGAGTCGGGATTTTGGCTGCACATGTTTCGCTTTTGACTTGAGCTTTGAGGCGAGGGTAATGGGTGCGTCCGTTCCAGATGGCTCGCTGCTGTCGGGGTCGGGGTCGACGTCCCTCGCGCGCTGGGCTGGACGCGACGTGGACTTTTTGAACACGACCTTGTCGGACATGGGGGAGGCGTGATGTGACGTGATGTGACGTAGTGTGTGACAAGGAGCAGCAATAATTTCCCACGGGTACCAACGAATGGCAGAAGCGACGCGCCCACGACCACGTCCGCGTCCGGCGTCGGGACGGGCAGAAAGCGGGGCGACCGTCGACGAGGACGACTTCTTTCGCAGGAACAAAGGACGGACAGCCCAGCAGTGGAGGCAGCTCGAACAGTCCGCAGCGAGTGAGTACTGCCGCATCTCCCCGTGCGCCAAACTCATCTCGCGCCAGAGGCAATACCGTTCACGGTGCCCGACAGTGACTGGGACCTGGAGGACGGGGACGAGTCCCTTCCGAAGTTCCGGAAGAAGAAGAAGAAGCAGATTAAGCTCAGTGGCCCCCCTCGTTGGCAGGGGACCGATGTAACGAGAATGTACGTCTACCACTCACATTGTCTCGGGCCCCGTCATCCGAGTTGTCATCGTATCTTGCATGTGACAGTCCCCGGGCTGTCTCTTCCTCTTTTGTCGTATCCTCTGACTTCGTCTATCAGACTCTCCTCGGACGATGAAGACGATGTCCAGATCATCAATCATACCCGTATGGATCCCCACGAAAACCCGTCCCCCAATAAGCGTAAACGAGCGAGAAGTCGCTCTAAATCGATCACACCACCCCCGAAACTGCCCGCCCATCAGCGCGCACATGCCATGAATCTTGTCAGGTTTGTAGCTCATCATTCGATCATGCATTGCTTTTGTTTACGCAGCGGCCCAAGACAAGCGCTTGGAGTACAGCCGCGTCCGCCCTCTCCTACCTTTCTAGATGACTCGGCCGATACGATTGACCTGAACCCAGAG